>JAQQSW010005182.1:0-14259 GCA_028646575.1 Pseudocheirus occidentalis | reverse complement strand
CATTATAATGGTCACAAAGTTGAAACACATAGTTAATGCAGCGGACACCCACATTCCCAAGCCTTCACAAACAGAACAGGATCCCTCAAGCAGGGATCCCTCTCAGACTCACGACAGTTTCTCAGCCTGGTCCTTGGAAATTCTCAGTAGAAGCTGTAGAAGCAGGATCTCAGGAAAAAGGTGCAAGCTCCCGGTGGTGTCTGTCTTTTAGCTTTATTTCTTCTGGCTTTATAAATGAGGAGATTGCCCCAGGTGCTTCCAATCCACTCTCCTCTCAACTCCAGCTGTGATTACTCCCGAGAAGTTAACTGGAAGTAAGGAGCTAAGCCTTTGAGGTGCTAAGTGCCTTTAGTAGGTGCCAATAGAAAGGGGCATGGAAGATCTTCTGATTTCATTAACATTAAACCTGTATATCTTATATCCTAGTTGCATGTAAAAAGCATTTTTTAAAGTATTTGTTTTTAAAACTTTTATTTCCAGATTCTTTCCCTTCTTCCTTCATCACCCACCCCACTGGGAAGATAAGCAATTCAATAGAGGTTGTAAATATGTAGCTACCCAAAACATTTCCATAGTAGTGATATTGTGAAAGACTAACTATATTTCCCTCCATCCTAACCTACCCCCCACTTATTCCATTTTTTACTTTGACCCTGTCCCTTTTCAAAAGTATGTGCTTCTAATTACCCTTTCCTCCAGTATGCCCTCCCTTCTATCATTCCCCCTTTTATCCATTTCCCCCTTACTTTCCTGTAGGGTAAGATACCAGAATGAGTGTGCATGTTATTCCCTCCTTGAGCCAAATTCAATGAGAGTAAGGTTGACTCATTCCCTTTCACCTTCCTGCTCTTCCCCTCCATTGTAACAGTTTTCTCTTGCTTCTTTTATATGAGACAATTTGGCCTGTTCACTTTCCCTTTCTCCTTCTCTCATTATATTCCCCTCTCACCTCTTAATTTTATTGTTCTAGATATCATCCTTTCCTATTCAACTGATCCTGTGTCCTTTGTCTATGTATGCATGTACACACATATACACATATGTATTTACACACATATACACCCTCCTATACATACACACGCATATGTCTGTATATATGTATGTGTACATATATATTCCCCTTCAACTACCCTCATCCTGAGAAAAGTCTGATGAGTCACAATTGTCATTTTTTCCATGTAGGAATGAAAATAGTTCAACTTTAATAAGTTCCTTATGCTTTCTTTTCCCTGTTTACTTTCTCATACTTCTCTTGCTTCTTGTATTTGAAAGTCGAATTTTCTGTTCAGCTCTGGTTTTTTCAGCAAGAATACTTGAAAGTCCTCTATTTCATTGTATGACCATATTTTCCCCTGAAGCATTATACTCAGTTTTTCTGGGTAGGTGATTCTTGATTTTAATCCTAGCTCCTTTGACCTCCAGAATATCATATTCCAAGCCCTTTGATCCTTTAATGTAAAAAATGCTAGATCCTGTGTTATCCTGATTGTGTTTCCACAATATTCAAATTGCTTCTTCCTGACAGCTTATAATATTTTCTCCTTGACCTAGGAACTCTGGAATTTGGTTAGGAGTTTCTTTTTGAGATCTTTTCAAGAGACAATGGGTGAATTCCTTCCATTTCTATTTTTCTCTCTGGTTCTAGAATATCAGGGCAATTTTCCTTGAGAATTTCTTGAAGAATGACTTCTAGCCTCTGTTTTTGATCCTGGCTTTCAGGTAGTCCAATAATTTTTAAATTATCTCTCCTGGATCTGTTTTCCAGGTCAGTGGTGAACTTAGTTTTTAAGATGTATACAGAAGACAGAAACAAGGACACTTAATAAAGAACAAATACAAAAGGATGGCATGATCCTATGAAAAGAATGTCAAGAGAGATAAAGTTTTTAGGGTGCCAAGGTTAGCGAGGAATGTAAGAGAACACAAAGATGGGATTTGTGCTTTTCTTCAAATTTTATTTTAAAAAGGAGGAGATAAGAATGGGTAGGACAGTTGTTAGGATAGAATGGGTTATTGATAAGGATAGTGGTGAGAAGTTGGCACTGCTTACCTTTTTTTATTTCTGCTTGCTCTTCCAAAGAGAGTGATCTTTGGACCAGAAAGGATAAGCAAAAATAGATGCTAGGAAGCACGTATACAAAATAAATAGGATAATTATAAAAAATCAAGGCATTGTCTTTGATGAGTTCAAGTTGCCTGGTCCCAATGAATTAACATCTATACTATTAAAGAAAGTTATATTTGAAAGATAATAGAGAATAAGAGCTTATTGAAATAGAACCTTATTGAATAGAACTTTATTGAAAAAGGACAATTTTTTTTATTTAAAAAAAGGAAAGGGAATAGAATCTATAAATTCTAGGCTAGTGAGCTTGGGTTCTCTTTTTGGCAAAAATCTAGAATATATCATTAAAGGAATAGATGGTAAACCAATAGAAAAGGAAGTGATCATGAAAAGTCAACATGGCTTCAGTAACTACTAGCCATCTCAGACTAACCTCATTTCTTTTTTATTTTTAACAGGATTACTAGCGTAATAGATCAAAGGAAAGCTACAGATACAGTTTAACTAGATTTCAATGAAGAATTTAACAGAATCTCTCACATACAAGATGAAGAGGCATGGACTAGATGATAATAGGTATTGAGATTCATTACTTGATTAATAACTGGGTCCAAGGATCAGTCATTAATGAGTTAGTGTCTAGATGTTTAGATATTGGTCAGACCATGATAACAATATGGTATTCAGTTCTGGATGCCAAATTTTAGGAAGGAGATGGGTCATCTGGAAACTCTAGTAGAGGGCAAGCAGGATGATAAAGAACTTTGAAATCATGAATCTAAAGTTCATCTGAAGGCATTTGATAAGATTAGAGAAGAGAAGGATTAGGGGAATATGATAACAGTCTTCAAGTAATGGAAGAATTGCCAAATAGAAGAGGTATTGTGTTCATTTTTATCAGCTCCATAGGGCTAAACCAAGAACCAAAGGTAGAAATTGCATACAGCTTTAGGCTTGATGAAAAGAAAAAATGACCCAATAAATGGCATCTATGTAGAGTTGAAGGATTATAAAGTATTTTTACACACATCTCAGGTAAATCTAAGAACAATCCTGTGATTGTAGATTCTGCAGTTACTGTGGTCACCATTTTATAGATGAGGAAACTGGGGCTCAGAGAGGTCATATAGCCTGTTAATGGGCAAAGATAATGGTAAATATGAGAGGAGGCACTCCAAGTCTTCCTCACTCCAAATCTTTTTTTTTCTTCTCCTTTACACTAGCCTTCTTCTCAAACAATTATTAACCATTAGAGCTATTCAAAAGTGTAGTAGGGGCACAGCCAAGATGGCAGCAGGAAAACTCCATGAGCTCCCCACATAATCACCTCAAATACCTATAAAATATGACTCTAAACAAATTTTAGAGATACAGAACTGACAAAGTAACAGAGAGAAACAAATCTCCCACTGAAAGCAGCCTGGCAGGCTAAGATTAAAACCAAGAATCACTGACCCAGAAAAATTGAGTGTAATATTTCAGGAGAAAATATGGTCAGTCAATTTTCAAGCATTCTTGATTTAAAAAAACAGAGTTGAATAGAAAATCTGACACTCAAATACAAGAAGCAAGAAAAGTATGAGAAGGTAAACAGGGAAAAGAAATCATAAGGAATTTATTGAAGTTGACCTATTTACATGCCTACATGGAAAAACCATAATTATAACTTCTGAAACTTTTCTCAGTTTGCAGATAGTATAATGCGCAATATACAAAAAACAAATAGCATAGATAGATAGAGATAGAGATATACACATACATATGTCTACATAGGAGGGTATATATATATATATATATATATGCATACATAAGTGAGAGACTGTATATGTGTACAGGTATACATAAACAGAGGGCACAGGATCAATTGGATAGGAAGGGATGATATTTAAAAGGTGAAATTGGGAGGTGAGAGAGGAATATAATGAGAGGAGATAGGGAGAGACAGAATGGAGTGAATTATCTCATATAGAAGAGGAAATGTTACAATGGAGGGGAAGAACCAGAAGCTGAAAGGGAATGGGTCAACCTTACTCTTGTTGAATTTGGCTTAGTGAGGGAATGACATACACACTAAAGTGGATACCTTGCCCTACAGGAGAGTAGCGGGGAAGGGGATAAGAAGGGAGATGATGGAGGGGAGTGCAGGTTTGGGGAGAATAGTTAGAAGCACACACTTTTTAAAAGGGACAGGGTCAAAGTAGATAATAGAACAAGTGGGGGATAGAATGGAGGGAAATATAGTCAGTCTTTCACAATATATACACTGTGGATATGTTTTGCATAACTCTACATAAACTATATGGAATTACCTATCTTCCCAGTAAGGGTGGGTGACAAGGGAAGAAGGGAAAGAATCTGGAATTCAAAGTTGTGAAATCAAATGTTTAAAAAATGTTATTATTATTTTGTACATGCAGCTGGGAAATAAGATATACAGGAATTGGGGTAGAGAGATCCATCTCTCCCTACCAGAAAGTCAGAGGGGTGATGGATAAGGATATAGGAGAGAGCAGATTGGGGGAGGGGGTATACAGGGGAATCGCTGTCCTGGGGTCATGGGTAGGGGAAAGACAGGGAGATAATTTGTAACTCAAAATCTTGTGTAAATGAATGATGTAAACTAAAAATAAACATAAAATCTAATTTTTCAAAAAAGTGAAGTAGGCTGCCATAGGAGGTAGTGGGTTCTCACTTCCTAGAAGATTCAAGAAAAGGCTGAAGGTTGGATAACCACTTGCTGGATGTCTTTAGAAGGGACTATTATTCAGATCTGAGTTACATTAGGTAGTCTGCATATCATATGTCTGACTGAGATTCTGCAAATTAACAAGCAAGTTTTCTTTGTTTTCCCTTGTTCTTTCCTTCTTCCCTTCCTTCTTATCTTCCTTTTTTCCTTCATTTCCTCTTTCCTTTCTTCTTTCCTTTTCTCCTTCCTTTCTTTTCTTCTTTTCCTTCCTTCTTTTTCTTCCTTCTTTCTTTCCTTCCATCCTTTCTTCCTTCCCCTTTTCCTTCTTCTTGTTAACTCTCTTTAATAATAGTTAACTTATATGCAGTAATTCTGGCTCTGATTATTTTTCTCTTCATCACTCTTCCTATTATGTATAGTTTTTCATACCTGAAGTAGTTTCAGGGTTCAGTTGTGCTAGAGATTACTTGATATACTGAATTGGGGACCAGCCTTAGAGTCAGACAGACCTGGATGCCAATCCTAGTTCTAATGCATCCTAGCTGTGTGGCTGTGGACAGGTCACTTAAAACTTCCGTGCCCCTTGTCAACTCTCCAAAGTTATAAATTACAGGTGAGATTGGTAATATTTATTAGAGGAGAGAGATTATATATTAGGAATCCTTTATATCAGTGAAATCATAGTTCTAGACCAAAACTAATAACAATAATATTGATAATTTAGCCATATCAAAACAAAGAACACAGAAAGCACATGCACTAACTCATGATATAATCATGCAGTTTTGTTTTTTTAATCCTAATTTGGGTCATATCAAAGCATGGATGAAAAACCAAGAACTAGTAAACTCTTCCAAGACAGATAAATTACCAGAGCACCTCCCAAAGTTTGGACTTAACACTGTTCAAAGTCAGAAGTAAAGTAATGAGCCATTTAAAAATCAACCATTCTAGGCTAAGCAGACCCAAGGCACCTTTGAATACATCAATAAGAAGTAAGCTCCCATGTAGTTGTACATTGGTTAGTACAATTCTTTTGATGCTCAGCAGCACATCTGTGGATGCATTAGTATCTCAGAATGTTTCTATCTATCAGTGCCCTCTTCTGCCTCTGGGGGTAGAGTTGAGTCTGAACAAAGTGCCTCAGACTATTTTACCAAAGAAGGATTAGCCTTGTTCTGCCTGGGCCTACAGCATAGGAGCAGGGGTAATGGACAGAAGTTGTAATGACACGCTTAAGCTTAATACAAGGCAAAAATTCCTTACGTAAAGGACATTGAGGAGAACGGCTGCCTAAGAAGGTAGTTTGTTCACTTTCACCAGAAGTCTTCAAGCTAAGACTTAATGATTTATTTAGTATACTATCTAGACTGGGAGGTCTTTGTTCATAACAATTGAATTAGGGTACCTCTGAGGTCCCTTCCAACTCTGAGATTGTCTGATGCTATTTAATACATAGAATCATAGTTTGTGATCCAGAAGTAATGCTCCGGGTTTACAGAACTTAAATCTAAGCACTCAAACTTCTTCATTTAGATCATAAATTTTCCCCTGGGAATGTCAGAATTTGGTTCATGTTTAGATCTTAATTTTTGTTTTTTTTAGAAATAGAAAAGGGCCTTCACTCTTGTTCAAGTATTCAGGTCAAGAAGACATAATATATAATCCAGGTTTTATTTAACTCAACAACGGCAAAGGTCAATGAACTCAAGTCCACAAAAAAAAAGTCAATTTGCCTCTCAATCTTGGACTTTTTTCTCTCTCAGGAATCTATACATCCTTCAGACTCATATTATTACCCTCCTGTATGAAAAGGGAAAGAACTTGGGGGTTGGTATAGCCAAACAATCCATCTCTACTATCTGGGGAGTGAAAACTTGAAAACTTCTCAAAACGTATCTTATAAATTGGTGTCAGTTCTGACTGTTGCTTCACCCTTCTTCCACTCCTTCACTTCTGCTGTCAATCAGCAGCAAGCCCTTTCAGGAGTCTTTTGACCTCTACCCTTGTTGGCCGAACCCTTATCAGCATTAGGCCTTTTAGGGTTTTTCAACCTCCAACTTCCCTGGCTGCTTTAGTCCCTCCCTTCTCCACTTTGGTGTTTGCCAAATAAGGATACGCACATTTGAATTGACCATTCCCTTTTTCCCTGTTCTTTGTAAGCCCACCTCACCACTTCTGAGGGATAGTGTCTGGCTTCCTTGTTATTTGCCTTTGGGGAAGATTTTTGTTCTGAGACTTGAGCCCACCTCTCAGCCAATGGGAGAAGGGACAAAGGAGGAGAGGGGTTGACTGCTTTAGAGTATAAATTCTTGTTCTGCCTTTTGTAACTCACCTTTTTCTCATGACCAGTCATGGAGCACCCTCTTCTCCCCGGGGGAAAAAGAATAAAATCCTATTCTTATCCTAAGAGATCTCAGTGTTCTTGATTAAATTTTGGATGGGGTTTTTCATCCGAAACACTACTATGAGCCTAATCTTAAGAGCCACATTTGGACTCTGAAGGTCTGGAATGGGGACCAGTCCTAAACATTTCCCCAACTTGGGGGTATCCCCAGTACTTAGCACAGGGCCTGGCATAAAGTAAGCCCTTGATAAATGCTAACTGACTGACTGAGTTGCCCAAGGACACAAAACTAGTAAGTAGTAGACTGGAGTACTCTTATTCCAAATTCAGGCTTATTTCCTTCCTGCCTCTCATCACTTTAAGATGGAAGATGCATCAGTGCACTGCTATGTGCTTCCAAACAGTAAACCTTGAAAGAAGAAATGGCTCTGATGTTTGTCACTAACTTTCCCAATTGATCCTATAAGTAGAAACTCCATTAAACCTAATTGAGTTGCATTCATATTTTCATATAGATCCATACTGCCTGTGGTAATGCTTAGTCATCATCTGCTCTTCTCACGGTCCCCTGAATCCATCTTCTAGGTGTTATTTTTTTTTTCTGATTCCATACCTTTGCTACTGTTTTTCCACCTTTTCCTCCCAATGGTAGTCATTGTTCAAGACTCAACATGACTTCCTCCTTTCCTAATGACTTCAGCCCACAGTGATCTCTTCCCAGTTAGAGCAGAGCAGTCTGCCTTTGGCCCTCATTTACTACCAAGCCATCTACCATATTAGAGTGTTATTTCATTTCTTCCACATCATGTTTTCTTTGCCAGATTTTGAGCTCCTTTATGGGCAGGGCTGGGCACCTACTAGGCTTTTATGCATTTTTCTTTGCCACTTAGAACACATGATCCCTGTGGGAGTCCAAGACAGGGGTTATGAATATATTATTACCCGTTTCCTCATCCAGCAAAGCGACTGAGGACTTCATAGGCTCTTAGATCTGGTTCAGAGGTCACTGAGCCCAGCCCTCCCACTTTACAAATGAAGAGGCTGGGACCTAGAAAGCGTAAGTGCCTGGTCCAAGGCCACCCAAGCAACAGAAATAAGCGACAAACCAAGGTCCTCCGACTCGACTTCGAACACCCTTTCCACTTCACCATGCTGTTTCATTAAGGAAATCTGGGCTACTGCTTCTGTTGCTGGTTTAGAAATCGTTGCTAATACGCTCTCGCTCTCTCAGTGTTTGCATCATACTTCTCTTCATTACAAGCCTGAGTTTCATTCATTTACATTGAAGTCAGTCTTAAGCAGCCTCATTGTGTAGAGCCAAGATCATTAGCCTAGAACAGAATTTGTTGCTTTCATTAGTGAAATAACACTCTAGCTCAGCCCTCCACCCAGCCTGATCAGCTCAGCTTTTCCCAACATATCTATCATTTTTCTCATAATTTTTCCATTATAGGTAAATCTAGTAACATGTTTCTCTGGTGAGATTATTCGGATGTAAACATGGATAGAAAGTTATTACACTGAGAGCACAGGGCAGCTGTTAGCTGTCCCCACCAAGGTTAGATCTAGAGGAGGGGAATGGTAGAGATTTCTCTGCCTAAACCAGGAAAACAATACACACAATGACCACAACAATGAAAAAATGGAATGGTAACTACACAACAGCAGAAACTAAATGATATGAAATAATAACCACACTTGGCCCCCAAGAAGACATGAGAGAAGGCACCTTCTTAGCAAAAGTGTGGAGCTCTGCATATGTTGGCAGACTTTTTTGATGTGTTGATTAGTTTTGCTAAACTGGTTTTTTTTCCTTCTTTTTTATAGAGATGATACCCTGTAAGGGGAAGGGTAAATTGAGAAATATCAGGAATAAAAAAAAATCTACAATGATTTATTATTTACAAAAATATCATATGGGCTATAACTAAAGGCCAGTTTGATTGTAATGGAGAAAAGAGTAAGAAAAATAAAATGAAATAAAATTGGAAAGTTAGATTGAAGTTTGTAAATCAATAAGATGATTGACTAAGACAGTGGTTCTCAATCTGTGGGTTGTGACCCCTTTCACAGGGGTCACCTAAGACCATCAGAAAACACATATTTCCAACGGTCTTAGGAACTGAGACACTGCTCCTCTATCCATCTCCAGGAGGGTCGCCCACATGCAGATACGCCCACATACGAGTATTAAAGGGTCACAACATTAGGAAGGTTGAGAACCACTGCACTAAGACTAGGCCTCAGTGGAGAGCTTTAAATTCCAAACTGAACGATTTGTAAAAACAAAGATGACAATAACAGCTAGTACTGACAAAGGACTTTTAGGTCTGCAAAGCACTTTACAAATATCTCATTTTATCTCCCAACATCCTACAGACCATGTTTTTGTTGCTGTTCATCTTAGTCTTGAAGAGCACCAAAGAGGTCACCACAAACCACTGAAAGAAAACCATTGGTCTGGTCTGACTCAGAGTTATCTTGTTTATGATCCATGGGAGACACAATGAGCTCCAGAAATCTTTATGCTTGACTATTAATACTCGACTATCATTATACTTGACTATTTTATTCTCAGAGAGAGGTTCTAGACTTGAATACTACAGTGCTTTAATGGATCTCCTATTTCAGATATTTTCTTGTTTTGTGACCCAAGTCACCTAACTTCAATTGGCCTCAGTTTCCTCATCTGTTAAAAGAAGTGGGGAGGGGGGAGATGTACAGAATCATATACACACACACCCCAGGGTTATTGAGAGGATTCAGCACTCATCAATTGGTATCATTGATGCAAATTATAATCCATTTATGTCTTCTCATGCCTATGTCCATGTTCCCACATAGATTCTGCACAAAGAATCTACCCAGAGGACTGGAGACCTAACTCTAAGTCTTTTTATAATTCGTCCATACAGGTAAAGTGCTCAGTGACCTTCTGTTTTCCCTGATTTTGACAAATGACTATCTCATCTCTTTTTGGGAGAGTATATATTCTCTTTTTAATTAAACTGGTAAGTGATAAAAATCTCCAAGTCCTAAATCCCACTCCTGATTCCAGTGAGAGAGCATTCATTCAATTTCTTTACAATTACCAATATATCTAAATATTTCACTGACACAAATTAGAAGTTGATGTTTCTTTCTTCTTGTTCTAATCCATTTTTATGATGGCAAATTAATTGGAGGAACACTGAAAAGACAAATATTAAATTATAATAGGGAAATGGTGTTCTTGATGTTTCACCTAAAAGATTAAGACTAGATTATGAGCAAAAATGAAGTGATTTATGGGAATAATAGTTTATCAGCAAAGGACCAGAAAAACTGTAATCTTTATCTGTGTGATCTTAGACATATGCCTTAATCTCTTTGGACCTCAGTGTTCTCCACAGTAAAAGAGGACCTTGAATTAGACGCTCTCCAAGGTCCTTCCCAGCCCTGATTTCTATAATACACAATTGTGGTTGAGTTGTAGCTCACTTTACAATAATTGGCACATGTCTGAAGCTTGGGTTATGAAAAAATTCAATAAAATCTAATCAAGATTTTATATTTATTTCCTTTATTAAAATAGAAAATGTGTTCTTGTGGGAAAATTCTGTTACTTCAAGGTGTAATTTTTAAAGACAGATTTAAGCAGGCAATATACTTTTGAAAATCTCATCATTAAAGGGAAAAAAATTAAAACACTCCAGTAAAATACTGTTAATAATGTTGCCCTTAGCTTAAAAGTCCATTTGTATGAACTGTCCTCAGTGGGGGAAATTGGTAATTCAATATGTTTTGCCTTTATGAATGGTAGAGTTGGCAAGACCCAAAGAGAAGACAGATGATGGTCTTCTTATTTCCAGCTTCAAAAGTAAAAACATGGTTCCAGACTGTTTTCAGGTACCTCACAGGAAAGAGAAACTAGGAAATAAGTGAGTCAGAATCTTGGTCACATTCCTCTCTCCAAATTACTACTCTAGAGACTTTAGGTAATTTCCCCTTGGGTGAAATCCAGAGTCTGTCTTGATTGAGCAGAGTAGTCTTGTTCCCAACAGGAGAGTTAATTCCCTTTATGTATTGTTTGGTATGTATTCTCATAGGCCTGCTTTCTATAATTTCAGTTTGCTATTTATTTACTATTTGCTATGTGTGCTCATTGTGGAACCGGCACTGGGTAGGAAGGAAGTCAAGCCTTAGATGAAGAATGTGAGGTACTCTTCTGTTAAGGGATAGTGTTTGGGATGAAAAACCCCATCCAAAAATTTAATTAAAAATGCAGAGATCTCTTAGGATAAAAACAGGAGTTTATTCTCTTCCCTGGAAGAAGAGGGCCATCTTCTCATGACTGATCATGAGAAAGAAGCAAGGCAATATGGAGGGAGCAGGGTTTTAAACCCTAATGCAGGGGCCCACAAAAGCAGGGAATCAGAAAAGGCTTGTTGCTGATCGACAGCAGCATTGGAGGTGGGGAAGTTAATCCAAAACTGCCTGAAAGGTTTTCACTCTCCATAGACAAGAGTGATCAGAAACTCAACCCGACCTAAAAATTATTTTCCCTAGATTAATAATATGTAAGGGAGCAGATAAATGTAATTCTAATTCTCTTTAAATCAAATAAAAGATACAGAATCTGGATTCAATCTTCTTTTTCCTTTTCTGGCAGGAATAAAAGTGTCCTTCGAAAAAGAATAAGGGGGGAAAGAATCTAGAGATATCTCTTCTTATCTTCCTACAAGCCATAGCTAGACAGACCCAAGAGGACACATATAACCTACAAGGATAAAACAGTGTTCCTCACATATCTCTCATGTGATGATAACTAAATTGGATAGTCAAGTAGGAGAAATAGAGAATTTTGTACCTAAAAGGCAATCCTTTCAGACCCCCAAATGAAGAAATGGATAATATGCTGTCTGGTAGTTTTGTTTCAGTATACTATTTTCTCTTTCTCCTAAGGTAAATATTTTCTTTAGCCACAGTTGTTTGTTCTAATGTGTTTATAGTATATGCTACCCCTTAATGATTTATTTAAATATTCTAATCAGAGACAGTGATAGTTGATTGGTATTTTCTGTTTATTGAAGACTTGCTTTTCTTTCCGTAACATATAAAACTAGAAGGAGAATTGTCTGGGTGAATTCTTTTCACATGTGAAGATTTTAGGAAAGTAGGTTACTTTCCAGCAGAATGCAGCTGTAACTTCAGTCTCCTAGGTCAAAAGAATTCTTCTTTGAGACATTTGCTTTTATAGCTCTGTTTAGTGGTCCTTTTAAAGTCTCCATAGCTCAGAAGACACAAGCTGTGGGACTGTTTTCATGAATGAAAAACGAATATGGAGTTCAGCTCGGGCCATGAAAATGAGAAAGGAAAAACAGAGTTTGCAGAATTTGGAGGGGGAAAGAGAATGACACTTTCTTATATTTTGTTTTTATGTCAATTCAGAGTTGGAATTCTGAAAAACTGCATTTGATGTAGGACCACATCAAGCCCCAGAATTTCAGGTAGCAGACAGGAGCTTGAGACTTCAGAAACTGGGTTAAGGCTTTTTTTTCCTTTTGCTTTGGTGGTCTTATCAGAAAGGTCACCAGCTAAAGTCCCAATGGGGCTCATGGCTGCTGTTCCTCCTTAATAAAAGGAAAACTCTTCCTTTCTGAATTGAATGTTAAGAAGGGAGGCTTAGCTCCTTCTGGCAGAGCATGGAACAGAATGTTATAGACATCCTTAAAAGAGGCGACTCTATGTATGGCAGGAATTCTTAATGTGGGAACAATGAATTTGAATTTGGTTAATGTCCTATGGGACATTTCTTTCTTATTCAATATCTTTATTTTACTAAGAGGAATTCATCTTGGGAGAGAAGAGGAGAGGAGAGGAAAGAAAACAGATATTTACTGAAATAACTACAATATAAAAACAAAAACACATTGGTAGAAATCATAAAAAATGAAGGTACAAAAGAGAAAGGAATTGCAAAGCCAACCTTTCTAGTAAGTGGAATGACTATTCGCTAGGATTATATGGTCTACAGTTGGAAGCATCCTAGGGTCTTAAAGTTAAAGCTGAAAGGAACCTGAGAGACGTTCTACCAACCCTTTCATTTTGCAAGTGAGGAAACAGGCCCAGAGAGATTGTGCAATTTGTTCAACATCACACAAGTTGTAAATAACAGTCCTGGGATGGGGGGGCAAGCCTCTGTGACCCCTAATTCAGTGGATTTCTGCTGTTTCACACTGCATGCCTCTATACCACATTAGGGCAATTGAGGGGTGCTGCTGATAGAGCATCAGGCCTAGAGTCAGAAATGAGGAGGTACAGGCTCTGGGAGCCCCCTTGAGCTCTCCTTACAGAGCCACAACTTCAGGCCCAT
Organism: Pseudocheirus occidentalis; assembly: GCA_028646575.1. Classification (NCBI taxonomy): domain Eukaryota; kingdom Metazoa; phylum Chordata; class Mammalia; order Diprotodontia; family Pseudocheiridae; genus Pseudocheirus; species Pseudocheirus occidentalis. The sequence goes on along the minus strand of JAQQSW010005182.1, from coordinate 806 downwards.
GATCTCAGGCAAATGCCTTCCGTGAGAAGATTCAAGGACAGCTCAAGAGGCTCCATTAAGAAAGACCTGAGTTCTTATCTAGCCTTAGAAACTTACTAGCTGTGTGACTTTCAGTAAGTCACTTATCCCAATTGGCCTCAGTTTCTTTATCTGTACAAATAAGCTGGAGAAAGTAAGGCAAACTACTGCAGTATCTTTACCAATAAAGCTCCAAATGGGGTCACGAAAAGTCAGACACAACTGAAAAAACAACTGAACAACAGCAACTACATGCCACCCAAAGGAGAGAGAAACTCCCAGGACCTTAGTCATCATAGTTTCTCCCAACTCTATCACTATGCAAGGATATTAGGATCCTAAGGCACCTTGAAGATCATCCAGGCCTGTCCCTCATTTTACCAATGAGGGAATTAAGACTCAACTACAGGAAACGACTCAGCCAGGGGTCATTGAGCTAGTTAATGACAGACCTAGAACTGGAACCCAGTTCTTGCATCCATTAATCCAAAATTATTTCCCCTATTCTGCCCAAATCTCCTGCCATGGCATTCCAAATTCGCCATTTCTTTTGAGGAAGGAAGGAAGGAAGGAAGGAAGGAAGGAAGGAAGGAAGGAAGGAAGGAAGGAAGGAAGGAAGGAAAGAAGGAAGGAAGAAAGGGAGGGAGGGATGGAGGAAGGAAGGAAGGAAGGGAGGGAGGGATGGAGGAAGGAAGGAAGGAAGGAAGGAAGGTAGGAAGGAAGGAAGGGAGGGAGGGAGGGATGGAGGAAGGAAGGAAGGAAGGAAGGAAGGAAGGAAGGAAGGAAGG
>JAQQSW010005181.1:0-14259 GCA_028646575.1 Pseudocheirus occidentalis | reverse complement strand
TGGGAACTCTGGATCCTGGCTATAACATTCCTAGGAGTTTTCTTTTGGGGATCTTTTTCAAGAGGTGATCAGCGAATTCTTTCAAGTTCTACTTTGCCCTCTGGTTCTAAAATATCAGGGCAATTTTCCTTGAGAATTTCTGGAAAGATGATTTCTAGGTTATTTTTCTGATTATGGCTTTCAGGTAGTCCAGTAATTTTAAAATTGTCTCTCCTGGATCTATTTTCCAGAGCAGTGGTTTTTTCAAGGAGATATTTCACATTGCCTTCTATTTTTTTCATTTATTTCGATCTGTTTGATATTATCCCGATTTCTCATAAAGGCATTTGTTTCCATTTGCTCTACTCTAATTCTGAAGGAATTATTCTCTTTACTGAGCTTTTGAGATTCTTTTTCCATTTGGCAAATTCGGCTTTTTAAGGCATTCTTCTCCTCATTGGCTTTTTGGGCCTCTTTTGCTATTTGAGTTAGTCTATTTTTTAAGGTGTTATTTTCTTCAGTCAAGTTGTTGACTCTCTTTTCATGATTTTCTTGCATCATTCTCACTTTTCTTCCCAATTTTTCCTCTGCTTCTCTTATTTGGTTTTCAAAATCCTTCTTGAGCTTCTCTATGTCTTATAACAAGTCTACATTTTTCTTGGAAGCTTTTGGTGTGGGAGTTCTGACTGTGCTGTCTTCCTCCCTTTCCATGCTTTGATTCTTTTTGTCCCCCAAAAAGGAATCTAAAGTTGGACTGATGTGCTTCCTTTGCTTCCTTTGCCTGCTCATGTTGCCAGTCAATTACTTGACTTTTTGGCTCTGTAGAACTGTAATGCCAAGCAAAGGCAACTTCCAAGGTTTGGATTACCAGCATAGCAAACCCCATTTATTCAGCAAACATTCATATAACAGAGAAAGTCATACTACAGTATAACTCATTCATTTAGCAAGTAAGTTCTCAATTCAATCCAGGTACTACTCCACCCCTAGTCAGTACATTCATTTAGTCAGTCAATGTCTGTTCTCAAATGGAGATCAGTTTCCAATCACAAACAAAGTACATTCATTTGGTCAATCACAGTGCACAAAAAGGCCAAAGGTTTCCCATGCCTGGACACAAAGTAATTTCAATACCATCTATTAACACCAAGCACTTTCTCAAAAGGGGGCAGGAGAGCACAAAATGCCATTCCCCTTAAGCCATAACAAGGTCAAGATATTATCTCAGCATTGAAAACCCAAGGAAAGGCCCTTCTTTCATCTTGACTCAAGGCAATCCCTCAGCAATCTCAGTTCCTGGGGAGACAAGGCTCAACAAAGCCATAGCCAGTGTCCTCATGAAGTCACTCTCTGCCTGTAGAACAGTCCCAGAACCCCTGTAAACATCAGTAAGGCCCTCTTACAGGATTTCTGTGATGGTACCACAAGAAAATCCTCCTTCAGGACTTCTGAACCAACAGCCAGGTTCCAAGACCTCTACAACAGTAGCACTGTCCTTCACCATCAGGTGAATCTGGCAAAACAACATCAAAACAGGAAGACAAAATAATGACATCACAGCCATGCCTCCTCAGTTCTTGGCAGCTCCAGGTGGCAGTTCTCAAAAGTCCTGGGCAGCTCCAATGGGCTCTCAGCAGTGTCTCTCAGCAACTCAGGCTCCACAGTACTGGATACTGCTCTCCCAAAGTCCTTCTGGCCTTCTCTGGGCTTGGGCCTCTCTCCTGATTCATGGCTTCTCCCAGTTCAGCCCTCTGTCTTCACGTCAACAAACCCGTCCCACAAGTGGGATTCACAAGCTCTGGGTTTTAACATTCAGCTCCCAAACCAAGCCAATATAGGGGCATCTCCAAATTCCATTATCATTACAGGAACTTGGCTTCCAGACGGGAGAGCTTTGTCCCAAATTGCTGGGGTTTTTGCAGCTTCCAGAGCTATTAGGAGGCTGCCATCTCTGCTGCCCCTACCTGCTTTGCTTCACTCTTCATGCACCCCAGGACTACCACCCAAGACCACAATCCAGATCCAGGCCACTCAACACAAGAGCACTTAGCCTCTGAATGTTCACTTGGCCCCCTTGCAATCTGCAGGCCAGGAACTCTGAAGCTGCCACATAGATGCAGCTGCAGGGTTACCGCTTTCTTGCCCTGGGGGCAGACAGCTGGACCTGCTTTTCTCCCCCAAATTTAGCTGAGTTCCACTGACCTTTCACTTTGTCCTTGTTCCTTATGGGTGGATAATTCTGGAAACTGCCACAGCTGCCAGTGATCTGTTTTCCTTAACACTCCAGCTGTGGCTTGTCCTGGCCACCCTGGGGCCAAGCTGCAGTTTCAGACTGGGCTGGTTTTAGCTCCCATTGTGGTGCAATGAGCCCTTCCTGTCCTGCCTGCTGAGCTGCCTTCAGCGGGAGATGTGTTTTTCTGTACTTTTGTGAGTTCTGGAGCCCTAAGATTTGTTTAGAGTCATATTTTATAGGTATTTGAGGTGATTATGGTGGGAGCTGTGGAGTTTTCTTGCTTCTATGCTGCCATATTGGCTCTGCCCCCCTCTTTCTTGACTCATTCTGACCCTCTATCAAACTGGCTTCTGATTGGACAGGGCTCCCAATTGACTGTGGCAGATGCATGTTAACACCCATTTCTGGAATCTTTGATTACAGATTTGGACTCCCATACAATTTCTGATCTGAATTAGGAAATTCCCCCACCAGAGTCTGGTATGATAAGCAAGCTGGGGAATTTCCCTACCACATCTGGGTCTGATTAGGAATGCCCCTTCCCATATCTGGCATTGATTACCTGTTCTCAACCAAACCCATCTTTAAGGTATAAAATTTTCTTGGTCAAACTCCACTCTGAGCATGTACTGAGATTTTGTCATTGTATACACCTCATGCAGCTGAATCTTTGTGTATTTTTGTTGCCATATAATGTGTGTGTATATGTGCGTATGTGTGTTTTTATGTGCTTTTTGTTTTGCCTGCTTGCTGTTCCACATAGTAATAACACTCATGCTTGTACTAACTTTCAAAAAGGTACTGATTTGTAATTTCTCAAACCTAGATTTTTGCTCTAACCTGAGCCCTGACACCAGATAGACAGGACATCCTTAAAACCAGTGATACTACTACTATGTCTATATCCCCAAAAGACTAAAGGAAGAGGGAAAGAACCCATATGCACAAAAATACCTGTAGCAGCCTTTTTATGGTGACAAATAATTGGAATTTGAAGGGATGCCCATCAATTGTGAACAATTTATGTATGGTATATGATTGTGATGGAATACTATTGTGCTGTAAGAAATAATGCAGGGACTGGTTTCAGAGAAACTTGAGAAGATTTATATGAACATATGCAAAGTGAAGTGAACAGAATCAGAAGAACAATATATGAAATGACAACAACAATGTAAAGAAAAAACTACTTCAAAAGACTTAAGTTCTCTGATAAATGTGATGACCAAACATGATTCTAGACCAAAAGAATCAAGTATATGTCCCTCAAGCCACATGTGTCCAGAAACACTCCCAAGTGCTGCCCAAACCAGATTAAAATGTAATTGGGAAATATTTGATAAACTAAATAAAAATACAATAAAACATGTTTTCTAAGTCAATAAATGGTCACTGGAACCTTTAAGTATTGTTTAGTGGCCTCCATTTCTATTTGAGTTTGACACTGCTACTCTAGAGAACTGATGATGAGATGCCTTCAGGGAACACAATGAGTCATACCTTTTTTACATGGCTAATTGGAGAATTTGTTTTGACTTATTACAATGATTTTGCCTTTCTTTTTTCTTTTTTAGTGGATGGGGACAGGGTCATGGGAGGGAGACAGAAGTTAAGTACAGGGTTCCAAAAAACAACAAAACACGGAGAACAGAAAGTAGACCAGAACAAATCACAAGCAAGAATTTACATGTTGAATTTATTCTATACTTAAAAATAAAAGTAAGCTCTACATAACAATAATTCATATTTGCATGTATAATCCTGTCCTCTTCTACAATATACATATGGAAATGCTCCTTTTATTTGGCACTTGTTAATTTCAGAATAAAAAACGGTCAGACATCTCATCAACTGGGGAATGGTTAAACATACTATGGTGCACGTATGTGATGGAAGATTATGATGAATTCATAGAAGCATGGAAAGATTCACATGAGCTGATGCATAGGGAAGTCAGCAGAGCCTAGAAAACAACACACAGTGACTACAACAGAAAGAACAGGCCAATGGGCAATGGAAAGAATTAGAAGTGAATGTTGCAAAATGACAAAGCACAAGCCTGGCCCCAAAGAAGAACAAGGAGAAGATTCTCCCAGCCTATCCCTCTGCAGAGGTGAGAGGTCTAAGAGTTTGGTATATTGCACATATTTTCAGGTTTTTTTTCGAAGTATTGATCAGTTTACTGGTCTTTTTTTCCATTACTTTTTTTTCCTCTTTAAACATATTATTTGTTATATGGTATGGCTTGGAGATGGGGGAAGGATACTAAAAGCTATTTCAGTGATGTAAAACTAACAAAAGACATCAATAAAATTTATCTTAAAATAAAAATAATTAAAATAAGGCATATGTATATATATCTCTATAGATATAGAAATATACAGATAGATATAGATATATGGTTAGCTAGCTAGTTAAGTGCATTTTTCCTTTCTATAATGTTTTGGGATCATCCCCAATTATGCAATTTTTAAAAACAACTTAAAGTTTTGCATTTTTAACCCCTGCTCCCCATGTCCCAATTTGCAATAACATCAATGAAAATGTTAAAGCTAAGGGTAGAGGGTGCTAAGATCTGGAATGCCTGAGGTCATCATAATTCCTGACTCTCCTGGCAGAATGCCTGATGGGGCTTCTGGCTTTCTGCATGGCTATATCACATTCCCAGCAGGACACTGTGCTCCAGGACCTGGGGAGGCAGCCAGTGATGCAGTCACTTCTACAGTCTAGGTGAAGCAGGCATGTGAGGGGCCAGAGCAGGGCAGTTTCAATAATGATGGAGACATATGTTATGGAAACAGCCTTGTGCGTTTGTGGTGATCGAGAGCTCAAGTAAGAGGTCTGCATTCCAAGAATTCAGTCCTCTCCAGGGAGGACAATGAGCAGCTGTGGGTCTAGAGGCCCCTCTCTTGTAGAGCAGGAAATCACATTTGTCTCCAGACTCAACCACAGCCCAATGAGTTTTGCAGGACAAGAAGCTATTAACTAACTTGGAATGGCCAGAGCTGCAAGAAGCTGAAGAGATCACGTTGGCTGGCCCTCTCATTTTACAAGAGTGAAAAGTGAGATGACAGAAACGAAGCAGCTTTTGTCAGAACAGAGAGGGAACTTTGAGACCCTCTCATTTTACAAGGGAGGAAATGAAGTGACTTGTCAGATCTGGTAGGGTAGTTAGAGACCATCTAGTCCAACACTCATTTTACAGATGACACAACTGAAGTCCAGAGAGGTCTTGACATATAGCTTCCTGATATGGGAGAGTCTGAGCAGGGCAGAAGTGTTGAAGGAGTCAGGGTTGGAATCTTTAAGATGGCTAACTCTCCAGCAAGGAGTCCTTCTTCCCAAGGAGGAAAGAAAGTCAAGTATGTGGAGACAGACCATTCCCTTGATCTATATGAGTCTGTTCCAGGCATAAGATTGGTGGGAGCTGGTGATGGTGCAGGGCAAGTCCCTTTTTGCTTCAGTTTTCCTGTCTGTCAAATAGAGTCAAAATATGAACCCTGACCTCTCCAAAGAGTGAGTGAGAGGATTAAATGAGACAAGACTTTTGTAATCAGAAAGCATTATCCAAAGACCATGAGGTGATTTCTGTTAAGAACTAAATATTCCCTACGCACTCCACAAAGAAGAAACTGTCCTCCCTCACAGATGTAAAGAGTTAATAAATATGACCTCTCTTTTTGCTCACTTCACAACCCATCACAGTTTGAAATCACCATTGAATTAAGATGGCTCTCTCCGAAGTTACCAATGGTCTCTCTCTTTTTTTTTTGGAGGGGGGAAGGCAGGGCAATTGGGGTTAAGTGATTTGTCCAAGGTCACACAGCTAGTAAGTGTTAAGTGTCTGAGGCTGCATTTGAACTCAGGTCTTCCTGACTGCAGGGCTGGTGCTCTATTCACTGCAGCACCACCTAGCTGCCCCGCAATAATCTCTTAATTGTCAAATCTGAGGGCCTTTTCTCAATCTGTATCCTAACGTAGAACTTGACAAAGCTTGAGTTACTACTTGAATGCTGGTTGTTGTTGTCAACTTTTCTGCAGTATTTGACACTATTAGCTGGCTCCTCCTCCTGTATACTCTCTTTTTTCTGGGTTTTGGGGACACTGCTATTTATTGGTTCTCTTCCTCTCTGTCCTATCACTCCTTCTTGGAGTGATCTTCATTCATCTCTAACTTTCAATGTCCCCCTACACCTCAGCTTTACACCAAGCCCTCTTCTCTTCTCCTATTCTATGCTGTCTCACTTGGTGATCTCATCAACTCCCCTGAGGTCAATTAGCCCCTCCAAGTAGATGCTCCCCAAGCTGTCTATCCAGTCCTAGTGTCTCTTCTGAATTCCAGTCTGTTATTAGCATTGGCCTATGAGGCATCTCTAGCTGGATGTCCTGGACCAACTTGAATTCAGTATGTCCAAACCAGAAACCAGTCAATCCATTCCCTTCCCCTCTTCCCAAACCCCCTATTTCTGTACAGGTCACCACCAATATCCTTCTCATCAGCTTGGCTCCCAATCTCAGAGTTCTCCTCCTTTCATCATCATCATCATCATCGTCATCGTTGTTGTTGTCCTCCTTGTCCTCCTCCTCTTCCTCCCTCATCCTAACTCATTGCCAAGACTCTTTTGATTTCACTTCCTCAACATCTTTTGCATTCATCTCTTTCTCTATTTGCACAACCTCCATTCCAGCTTAGACCCTTCCTTCTTGCATGAGCTATTACAATGGGCTCCTCACTGGACTCCCTGTCATAAGTACTTCTCCTTTTCTAAAACACAGGTCCAAGCATGTAACTCTTCTGCTTATTAAGCTGCTGTGTTTCTGTTTCTTGTTTCCACTCTAAAGCTAGACAATGTTTCATGTCTCAGTCTGCCTGTTTCCTGACTCATTTTACCTCTCCTCATGGGTGTTCCCTGCTTCCTGCTTCCTTCTTGTGTTTGTATCCTACATCTTATTCAATTAAGGCCACCACCCAAGGTAGATGGTGCTAGATCTAAGGCCTACCAACCCTTGTCTGTACCCTTGTCTGATTTGTTTGTAATGTCACTGACTAAAAGAGGATTCTGTCCTTTTGCCCATGATTGAGACCCCTAGCTTGGGTTTATTAGGTAGTGCTAAGACTGGTGGTTCCAAGATTATTGATTTGGCTGACTTGTGCACATTTCACTTCCCTGAGCAGTCTGCATTTCCATCACCTTGCCTTGGACGAGTCTCCCCCAGTCTGCCGGCCACCCTAATCTAGTGTTTTGGAAGCAAGTTCTCCTTTGAAGCAGACACCATGCCACCATGCAGCCCAATGTTAGGGATGAAAAAACCAGGCTGAAGTGCCCCCATTCCTGTGTGTGGTGAGCGTGCATACGTTCCTTCTCCTAAACCCCACTTAAAATAGCAAATTCTCAGGGGGCCAACACAAGGGGATTTCTACTTAAGCACTTAATTCTGCTTAAGAATAGAAAAGCTACTGAGTCTGCTTTGGAGAAATTGGAGGTCTATTTCAACTTGGATTCTGTGATTCTATGAGGTATCATAGAGAGGTATGTGGAATGAAGAAATCATGTAGGCCAGCAAAAGACTCAAAGAAGACTCTGTTGTTGATGCTTTCTTCGACTTTAGATGACTGTGGAAAGTGGGGTTGGGGATATTTCTATAGAGTCATGTTCCTAATATGTGCCCAGCACATAGCAGGCCCTTAATAAATGCTCATTTCCTTCCTAGTCTCTTAGCGAGAAAGACGTCCATCACTAGAGGCCACTTCTCTATTTCTGAGTTGCAAGTCCTCCCAGGTGACTGAACCTCCTCTAATGAGCAGCTGGGGGCTAGGCTGGGGCGGATCTGATCCCAAGATGCTCCAAGCCCTGAGAAGAGCACAGGGCATTGGTCCCAGTGGACTCTTCCTATCTCCTCCAGCCCCACCCAGATCCGAAGGCAATAGCTCTTGTTTCTCATGTACCTTTGGCCTGCCAAGGACTCAGCCCAGAGTCTGAAGGGAAAAGCCGGCAGTGCCACCAACAGCCCTCTGAATCATAAACAGCATTTGCTCAGTGGTCCAAGGACCCTCGATGAGTTGATGAGAGCTGACTGAGCCCACAGGTAAGATGCGGCTTCCAGGGTAGAGGCAAAGATTGGGTCTCCACAGTGTCAACTCCAGTCACTGTGCAGAGCTTTGCATTGTATTGAGAGAAAGGAGCATGGCACACCTTTAGGTTTTGGACCAGAAGCTGGGTTATCTGGACTTGAATTCTGCCTCTGACACTAATGAGCTGGAAGATTATGGACAAGATCTTTTATATCTGGAAGCCTAAGTTTCCTTCATCAGTAAAAATGCATGTAGTGCTTGTCATGTGAGGAAAGCTAAGAGCAATGAAAAACAAATATTTCCCTAATTCATTTAGAGCAATTTTCCTGAGTCTATCTCCAAGCAGCAGAGAGTCCTAAAGCTTGGTTCCTTAATGGAAACTGGTCTCCTTTGTCTGAAGGTGGAGCTGAGACAATGATGCAAGGTGATTTAGTTAACAAGGGAGTCAAAGGTATTCCTAGTAAGAATGGAGACTCAGGTGAAGGTTCCACTCAATGACTCTAGTCTAGGCCCAGTTCTGCTTGAGCAGTCAAGTTTGCAGGCAGGCTCTGGCTGAGAGTGACTCAACTGTCCAGAAAGTGACATGGATAAAGAGGCAGGTTATGGTAGGAAGGGTGAGAAAAGTACTCTGGAAACCTTCAAGCCTGACAGAAATGGGTACAATTATAAGCATGAACATTGAGTGTATAAAGAAACTCTGGACTTGCTTCACAAACAGTGCTAGCTTCTGGTAGGTCAGTGGAAAGGATAAACCAAACTATTGTCTTTGAATTGTTCCTCCTGAGCCTGTCCAGTGACAAAGAGAAAGAGAAAATCTTTAGCCTGGCCACTTAACAGGTGACCGTGGCCAAGAAATTTTTCCTCACCCTTGGCATGAGTTCTGATATCTGTCTCCTGTTGTAGGTGGGCTCTAGGGCCAGCACCCTCTTAGTTTGGGCTCAATTTTAGCACTAAATGGGTGCCAAAGTAAGTCATTGAATATTTACAGAAGGTGGTCGACTTTGCCCTAACATAGCAAGGATATGCAATAAAGATACAGTGGCATATAACTTCCCCGGTGCCAGGCTCCCTCATCTCTGTATGGAAACACATTTGATCAATAGGTCATCAGGATATAGTGACTTCTGTGGTCTTAAGCACCCAAAAGATCAGAGACATAGCATGGTTGGGACTTTTTATGCCCTTGGATCTTCAGGAAGCTGATTCAGAAAAGTCACAGCCTATCTGGTCCTGGAGACAACTTTGTCTTCTTTGAGGTAAAGCATCTCATGCTGTAGGTGGAAGGAAAGAAGCACCATTAAGCAAACATTGGTCCTATCCCATACCACCCATTGGTGGCAAGGTCCTAGGGATCTTCTAGAGGATTGTACACCATTTAAATTCTTCTAAGACTTTGACCAGACATTCGTCTTTGCACTACTAAAAGGGATAAAGGGGAAACCCAAACAGACCAAACTGAACAAAAATCTGGAGACCAAAATCCAGCCCTAAATCCTAGTCCTTCCACCCCTCTTTGGAAGGAGCAGATCTCAAGATTTTCTTGAACATCTCCTTGTATGAGCAATACCAAGAAGAAAAGGGGAACAAAAATGAAGAAAATAAAACCCAAAAATGTGGAGGAGAAAAAAGGCAGAAACCTTAAGCCTCCATTTCCTCCTTTAGAAACACCAAGTCTCAAGTCATGTGTATCTGGGAACCAGGTCCTGAATTCACTGAGCAGAGGAGGCCGATAGACAGTAGCAAGCAGAACTTTGATTGGATTAAGTGAAGCTGAGGCATGGAGGTTGAGAGAGAGAAGCTGGAAGAGTCAGTGGGGAGCAAGGAGAATCCAGGGAGTCCAGGAGAATGCTGGGAAGAGTGGTCAGGGAGACTGTGTGATGAGGAAGAAGCTAGGTGTCGGTGAGAACCAGAAGAGGGAAACAGTAGGCAAGGAAATGATTGAAGACGAAAGTAGCTTTGTTACCCACAGGGCATGTATACCGGAGAGAACAGTGGGTAACTTTAGAGCAAAACATTGCAGAATGGGTATGGGTTGACGGATCTGGTGACTGGGAATAAGAGATCTGGCAATAGGGGACAGGCAATGGGGTTTCAATAATGATGGGGAGGGTGTTTCAGAATCCCTGAGACGGGGAGGGTAGGACCAAAGAGGAATTTGTTAATCATTTAGGGAAGAGTTTAGATAACTGTTGTTCATTCATGGGAGTTTGGTGTCAGGGTGGAGTCCTCTTAAGGCCTTAGACACTTCAGAAGAGGAAACCAGTACTTGGAACTGAAGGCATGGTGTTAAGCCCCTTCCCCAAGATAGGAGACCAGGCTGGAAATGGGATGGAATGGCCCTTCTCTTCTTCCCTGGGAGGAGTCTGCTGCTCTATGGAATCATGTATCATCAGGAAGCAGGGGGCAGGCAGGAAACCCTGCATGAAAAAGTGGTGCCATCTCCCTTCACCACAAAGGCATGAAATGGCATTTTTCCTCTTTCCACAAGATGTCAGAGACCAGGTAGGAGACACATCTGAAGGCAGAGGACTGCTGTGGGACCCACAGATCCTAAGGTACACTCCTTACCTTTCCTCTAAAACCTGCTCCTCTCATTGACTTCCCTATTTGAGTCAATGGTACCACTATCCTTTAGACTGAAAGCCTCATTTTCATCTTTGAATCCTAACTTCCCAGGGCTCACATTCCAGGAATTCACAAAATCCTAATAAATCTCTCTCTGTCTCTGTCTCTCCTCTCTTGCTGTCTCTCTGTCTCTGCCTCTGTCTGTGTCTCTCTCTGTGTCTGAGATTCCTCCTCTGCTCACCATTCCCATAACCCAGGCATTCCCCCACTGTCACTGCTTTCTATACTTCCCATCTTTCTGCAGCTATCCTCTGGATTTCTTCCTTCATATAGCTTGCAGGCTCAAGGCCTTGGTCTCTCATAGGGGCTCCTCTCTTCCCTGCTTAAACATTCTCCCTGGCTTCCTACTGCCTATTTACGTAATAGAGTCTTCTTTGCCCAACAGACAATGCCCTCTGTAGCCAGGCTCTGACTCATTTCTCCAACCTGTCCTCTCCAAATGTCTCTAAAATTGCAGCTCCCTATCCCCACCCCACTCTACTTTACTCATGTCTGGCACCCCAAATTTGACCCATCTGTCTCTTGGGATTATCTCCTCTGCCTCCCCCAGCCTCAGCTTGCACGTCTCTGCCTCCACACAATGCAGAGTTTTAGCAAGTACCTGCTGCTTTTCGTACAGGTGTGTGTAGCCTTCCTCTCCCCAAGCTTCTTGATAGGCAGCCTCATGCATGGGACAGAGAGTTCCAGATGGGGAGTCAGAAGCAGGGTTCCAATCCTGCCTTGGACCCTTGCTAGCTGTGGGACTCTGGGCAAGTCATTTCACCCCCCTGAGGCTCCTAATGGTCCTCTGTAGAAATGGTGATTACAAGCCTGCCTTGTAATCCCTCCTGGGCCTGGAGGGAGCCTCAAGTCAGATGATCTAAGGACCAGAGCTTTGCCTAGCCAGCTGAATTCTCATTTGCTGGTGATTCCTATGTTGTGTCAGGGAGCCACATAGACTGGGTGGGGCTCTCCCTGAAGGCCTTTGCTCCCTCCCCCATGACTTCTGACCTATTATCGGATTTCCTGAGAACTTAACATGTGTTCCCTAGGGTTCTCTGGATGGACAGATGTGCTTTGAGCCTTGATGGGGCTGGGATTCCCTAGAAATGGTGCCTTGGCAGGGTGGGTATAGAATTAGCCTTGAGAACTCAAGGAGGGCTGCATTGTCCTTTCTTTCTTGGTAAATGTTGTGAGTAGACAATGGGAGCCAGGCTGCTTGGTCCTCCAGAGGTTTGGCAAACCCTGACTCCCTGAATGCTGCTCCCCACTGTTATGGTGGAGCCCAAGTCTTTAATTATTTCCTCTGGGTTTCACTTGCTAAGGGTTCTGTCAGCACACTTTGACAGTGTCTGCTTCCTATCAGGTTGGAAAACCAGAGTTATCCAGTGACTACAGAGCACATCTCACTGGAGACCAACCAATATGACCCAAATGATGACTTGAGACTTACCTCTGCCACAACCTTGGCAAGTAAGTCTGCTCAGTTCCTTAGCATAAATTTTCATCTGAAGTCACTCCTCAGCAAAGCCAAGTGAGGATCAGAGCCTGAGTAATAGAAGGGACCTTAGAGGCCCCAAGAAAGGAAGGGAGGAGACTTGCTTCAGGTCCTGTAGGTGGCAAGTGACAGAGGGTTCTGACACCACTCTACTAGCCTGCTCAGCATACAGGAGCCTGGGGTCAGGGCTAGAGGGGACTGTAGAAATCTTCAAATCTCCTTCATTTAAGAGATGAGCAACCTGAGGTCTTGAGAGGGGTAGGGAAGTGACTTGTCCAAGGTCACCCAGGTAGCCTGTGGCAGAGTCAGGATTCTAACTCAGGTCCTCCTGAGACAGAATCTCTGCAGCACTCCACAGCCCCGGGGCTGTCAGACTAGGTTTCACTAACTGCTGGCTTGTGGGCCTTTGCCCCCTTCCCAGATGGCCAGCACAACCTGAGAACCAATCAAAAGGGGAATGGGGCAGGAAAAATGCCTCCATTCTGTTCCAATCCTGGGACACCCATAGTGTTCTTTTTACCTTGTGCCCCCTCAGCTATGAGGAACCATATCACCTTAAAAGGAGGACATGCACCCACAAAAATTCATGAGGAAAGAGTTCTTACAAGAGAGGTTGAGGCATCTCTTCGGGCTTCTGAGAGGTTGATGTATCTCACTATTAAGCAGGGCACCATGTCACTGAGACCCAGGGCAGTGTTTAGAGCATTGAACCCAAGTGACCTTTGAACCTTGGTAGAAACCACAGTTCATGTTCAAACTTGGAGTCATTCTTCTTTGGATGTCATCCCTTCATATTCAACTCATCCTCTACCCTCTGTCTATGTATACATGACGATACATATGCCCATACTCACATATATATTTATATACACATACACCCTCCTATACAAACATACATATGTATGTATACTTATATATCCATATATATATTCCCTTCAAACATCCTCATACTGAGAAAAGTCTTATGACTTACAATTATCGTTTTTCCATGTAGGAATAGAAATAGTTCAACTTTAGTAAGTTCCTTATGATTTCTTTTTCCTGTTTATCTTCTCATGCTTCTTTTGCTTCTTGTATTTGAAAGTCAAATTTTCTATTCAGCTCTGTTTTTTTTTTCATCAAGAATGCTTGAAAATCCTCTATTTCATTAAATGACCATATTTTCCCCTGTAGCATTATACTCAGTTTTGATGGATAGGTGATTGTTGGTTTTAGACCTAGCTCCTTTGACCTCTGGAATATCATATTCCAAGCCCTAAGATCTCTTAATGTAGAAGGTGCTAGGTCTTGTGTTATCTTCATTGTGTTTCCACAATACTCAAATTGTTTCTGCCTGACTGCTTGCAGTATTTTCTCCTTGATCTGGGAACTCTGGAACCTGGCTATAACATTCCTAGAAGTTTTCTTTTTGGGATCTTTTTTAGGAGGTGATGGGTGAATTCTTTTGATTTGTATTTTGCCCTCTGGTTCTAGAATAACAGGGCAATTTTCCTCGAGAATTTCTTGAAGGATGATTTCCAGGTTCTTTTTTTGATCATGGCTTTCAGGAAGTCCAATAATTTTTTTTTAGATTTTTTAAATCAATTTTTAAATTTGTTTTCTTGTTTACATCATTCATTTTCATGAGATTTTTGAATTACAAATTCTTCCTGTCTTTCCCCTATCCCAACCCCAAAACAGCAATCCCACTGTAAAGCCCCTCCCCTGATCTGCTCTCTTACTTTCTGGTAGGACAGGGAGGGTCTCCCTACCCCAGCCCCTGTATATCTTAATTCCTAGTTGCAGGTATTGCAGAACTTTAAATTCTAGATTCTTTCAATTCCTCCCTTGTCACCCACCCCCACTGGAAGGACAAGCAATTCAATACAGGCT
>JAQQSW010005180.1:0-14259 GCA_028646575.1 Pseudocheirus occidentalis | reverse complement strand
CACACACACACACACACACACACCACAGGGCAGGTACAACTTGTCTGCACGGACATTTGAAATGAGATTTCTCTAAATTTGCCCATCTCATATTTCTTTTAAGCTACTTTATTCTGCTTTGCTCATAGAGTGTAGGACCTTCTCTGATGCAGGTTCACCATGCTGAGTGGTCCTGTGCCATTGTCTCCAATGTCTCATAATCAATGCAAAAGTTCTTTAGAGAGGCTTTAGAATGCCCTTGTATCACTTCTTCTGACCTCCTTGTGAGCATTTGCTTGTGTGAGTTCTCCATTAAATGGTGTTTTAGGCAAATGTGTGTTTGGCATTCGCACTCTGTGGCCAGCCCATCAGAGCTGCACTCTGGAGTAGTGTTTGAAAGATTGACAGTTCAGCTCCAGAAGAAAACCTCAGTGTCTGATTCTTTATCTTTCCAGATGATCTTCAGCATCTTCAGCTTCATCACCTATATGAACATTCCTGGAAAGTAGACTGACAAGGTAAATGAATTATCTACAACACTTGCAATTTCCACATTTGCTTTCACTTTTGGAGGTGTGGTATATAAGCTGGAGGAGAACTGCTAATTTCTTGATGTTCATTTTTAGATCAAAATTAGTGCAGGAAGCAGAGAATCAAAGCACATTTTGTTGCATTTCAGCTTCAGAGGCTGCATTCAGTGCCTCATCATCTGCAAACAAAAAATCGCTTACCAATCCTCCTACTTTAGTCTTGGTTTGTAGCCTTTTCAAGTTGAATAATTTACCGTCAGTTCTGTAGCTGACTTTGAGGCCTTTTTCGTCTTTGTTGAAGGTCTGTGCCAACATGGATAAAAATGTCATGCTAAACAGTATGTGAACAAACTCACGACTCTGCTTCACTACAGTGATATCTGAGAAAGAAACATCCTCCATTAGGCAGAACCCATGCTAGCTTACCATTATAAAACTGGGATAGAATGCTGATGAATTTCTCCAGGCAACCAAATTTCACCATGATCTTTCACAGGCCTTTATGACACACGGTATCAAAGTCCTTGAGCAGACCAACACAAATATTGTGTACACACCTCTGATCTTTCCTCGGCATTTCTCCTGGAATTGTTGGACAGCAAACACCGCCTGCATTGTTCCTCGGCCCTTTCTGATGGCGTCCTAGCTCTTGGGTCGATGACCATTGTCCAGCTGAAGGACCAGACTATTAAGGGAGACTATGGGAGAAAATTTGCTGTATGTAGACTAAGAAAGACTTCCCTGCACCCGCCACAGGACAACCTGCTCCCTTTCTCTTCATACAGGTGGACAGTTGAGGCGCGCTTGTGTCCTGGGTGATAATGTCCTTTTGCCACACAAGCAAGAAGATTTCAAGCCACTTTTGTATGAGTGGTAAATCCTCTGCCTCACAGCTCTCTGCTGGGGTGGAATCAGCACCAGGTGCTTTGCCTAACTGCATTCAAACTCTCTTCTTAGTGGGAAGTCCAGATAAAGAGGGGTGTCTTCAACCTAAGGTAAATAGATAGTGGCTTCAGCGTTGGTTGATGAATATTTGTTGAGTATACTATGGAAGTGTTCAGCTTGTCTTTCCAGGATCATGTACTTATACTGAGACACTCAGTAGTGCTAAGTGGTTGAGATTCACCAAAGACCTTTGGCCCATAAATAGCCTTCATGCCACCACAAAAACACTTTGGATTGTAACTATCAGCCTAAAACCGAATCTCGTCAGCTTTTTTACTGAGCCAAGAATTCTACATCTCTCTAAGCTCAACTTGTGCTTTACTTTTGATGGAGTTAAAAGCTGCTGAAGAAAGTGTTTAGCTTGGAAAGGACAAGTCCTTGATCTGTCCAGCACTCTGTCACACATAGCCTTTGTCACTCTCACATCTTGTCTATCTCCTCCTCCTCCTCCTCCCCTTCCTCCTCCTCCTTCTCCTCCTCCTCTGTTTCTCCTCTTCCCTCTCTCTTGGCTGTGGTTTTTTTATTGGCCTTGAAACAGTCGGTCAAGGTTTGCTGTTGATAAGGCAAAAAGTGTGCCAACAGCCTGGGCTTGCTCTTGTCAGGGCCAACAGCCTGGCTTCTGTGGTTGTCCTCTTCAGCAGTTGCTGGCGGGGCAGCAAGCAGGGCGACTGGCACGGCAGTGGTGCTGGCAGGCGGTGCCTCGGGGCAAGTCTGCAGGTTGCTAGTGACCAAGGTTGGGCCCTGCTCCAGTGGGCCACAAGGGTCACTGCTGCTCAGCATGTCCTCTCCACCTTGCTCTCCTCCCAAGCATTCCAGCAGATCATCCTCCATAGACAGATACTCTTCAGAAAATAGAGGACATGTTGTAACTTTAACTCAAAGGGAAAGTCAAATTCCTGAACTCACCTCAAGGATATAGAACAGTGAAGTTAGGTATCATACTCAACTTATATTAATTTCATTTTCCTCACTCTCTATCCATCAGGGGTCTATGCACACAGCCATCCATCAGCCAGGCTGAAAAAGATCTGAGAAATGAGTGAGGCTCCCATCTGAGAGGGCGCTCTCCTACCCTTATTCCCAGGCATTCTAGGCTTGATACTGTTGTACTTGCACATTCAATGGCTTCTTCTTGCTTCTGGTAGCAGGAAAGGGTGGAAGGACTTCTTTTTTGTTCTTTTAATCTCAACCCTGGCACAGTGCTTGGCACAAGGAGGTACTTCATAATTGCTAGTGGTTTGATTGTTCGGCTCCTTCTTTGGCACCTAAAGATGTTGTTCACCCAGGGCAAGCAAACTGAATTCATCCAGGGCAGCTAAGGGATCTCTTTCCCTCTCTTCAGTTGTCTTGAACATCAACTCTCCTTTGCCATTTCTGCTCCATATTTTTCAGACCAAAAGTCACTATTCTGGGCAGAAAAAAAACAGGAAAAAAGGCTTGAGCACCTGTGTCTTCACTCTGTTCTCAGGCACCATCCTCCTTGCCATTCCCAGCAGCTGGCCTCTGCCTTCTGCACTCCCCTTTTCCGCCAAGACAGACCCAAACCACACCATCCTTGTCTGCCTTACCTTTCCTCACTAGCCTTAGCTTCCTGGTCTAGTAGCTACTGTGATTATTCAGGCCCCAGGTGCCTTTCTCAGGAACTGACCCACATCAAGGATGGAGGCCTAGCTGTGGTTGAAGCACTGGCCTGTGCTGACCATGGTGGTCTCTCTGTTGGACCTCACTGAAGACACCTGGGCAGGGAGCAAGGTAATTTGGTGTTGGAAGGGGTAACTCTGGGAAGAGAAGGAGAGAGCCATTGAAGGGGTGCTGATTACATGTCTAAAGCAGGAGCCCAAGGCTTGGACTGAGGAGGATGTGGCCACTGCTCCTTCCATTCCCTTCCTTAGGATGCCCTTCTCTACCCATATGAGAAGAGAGAGCCACTACATGGGTGCAGGCAGCCAGAACCAGTACAAAGGGCCTCACCTCCAACCTCAACGGAGCTGGTGAAACCTCAGCAAAAGAGTGATGGGAAGCAATTCATTGATGAATTACAGAGTGAAACAGAAAGACTGAATGAGCAAGCCAGTGAGGACAATTGGAAGGGAGAACAGAAATATAACCATCTTTTATCAAACATTTAAAGAACACTTAATTCCAATACTTTATAGACTATTTGGGAAAATTGGCTAAGAATTAATCCTACCAAATTATTTTTATACAAATATGGTACTGATACCTAAACCAGGAAGAGCCGAAACAGAGAAAGAAAATCATAGACCAATTTCCCTAATGAATACACATGCAACAATTACAAACAAAATATTAGGGAAAAGATTATAGCAACTTATCATAGCAATGATACACTTTCATCTGTCAGGATTTATTACAAGATTACAAGGATGGTTCAATATTCAGAAAACTATCAGGATCATTGATCATATCAACAACAAAACTAACAGAAACCATATGACTATCTCAATAGATGCATAACAGGCTTTGACAAAATACAACACCCACTCCTATTAAAAACCATAGAGAGCATACGAACAAATGGAACATTCCTTAAAATTATAAGTAGCACCTACCTAAAACCATCAGCAAGTATTATACGTAATGGGGATAAGCTAGAAGCTTATTTCCAATAAGATCAGGGGTGAAACAAGGGTGTCCATTATCACCACTGTTATTCAATATGGTACTGGAAATGTCAGTTTTAGCAATAAAAGAAGAAAAAGAAATTGAAGGAATTAGAACAGACAAAGAAGAAACTAAGTTATCACTCTTTGCAGATGATATAATGATGTACTTAGAGAATCCTGGAAAATCAAGTAAAAAACTGCTTGAAATAATAAAAAACTTTAGCAAAGTTGCAGGAAATAAAATAAATTCACATAAATCATCTGCATTTCTATATATTACTAACAAAGCCCAACAACATGAGATAGAAAGAGAAATTCCATTTAAAGTTACTTAGACATCATAAATATTTGGAAGTCTACCTGCCAAAACAAACTCAGGAACTATATGAACACAATTACAAGATACTTTTCACACAAATAAAGTCAGATCATGGGTAGGTCCAGCTAATATAATAAAATAACAATTCTACCTAAATTAATTTACTTATTCAGTGCCATATCAATGAAACTACCAACAATTATTTTATAGAGCAAGAAAAATAATAACAAATTCATCTGGAAGAACAAAAGGTCCAGAATATCAAGAGAGTTAATGAAAAGAAATGCTGGGGGAGGCCTAGTCACACCAGATTTTAAACTGCATTATAAAGCAGTGATCATCAAAACTACTTGGTACTGGCTAAGAAGTAGACGGGTAGATCAGATGTGCAGGTTAGGTACACAAGATATAGTAGTCAATGATTACAGCAATCTACTGTTTGATAAACCACAAAACCCTGGTTTTTGGGATAAGAACTCACTATTTGACAAAAACTGCTCTGAAAACTGGAAAATTGTATGGCAGAAACTGGGTGTTTACCAATGTCTGATCCCATATAGCAAAATAAAGTACAAATGTTTACATGACTTAGACATAAAGGTTAATATTATAAGCAAATCAGGGGAGCAAGGAGTAGTTTATCTGTCAGATTTATGGAGAATGAAAGAATTTATGACCAAACAAGAGATAGAGAACATTATGAAATGCAAAATGGATAATTTTGATTGAATCACATTAAATGCAAAAGTTTTTGCACAAACAAAACTAATGCAATGAAGATTAGGAGGGAAGCAGTTTTTTTTTTGAGGAGGAAAGGCAGGGCAATTGGGGTTAAGTGACTTGCCCAAAGTCACATGACTAGTGTTAAGTGTCCAAGGCAGGATTTGAACTCAGGACCTCCTGACTCTAGGGCCAATGCTTTTTTCACTGTGCTACCTAGCTACCCCCAGAAAGAATTTTTACAACTAGTGATAGACTTCATTTCTAAAATATATAGAGAACTTAATCAAATGTACAAGAATACAAATCATTCCCCAAATGATAAATGGTCAAAGGATATGAATGGGCAGTTTTCAGAGGAAGAAATCAAAGCTACATATAGTCATATGGAAAACTGCTCTAGTTGGTTGCTTGCTGTCCTTCATTCTTGAAGAGAACCAAAATGACATCTCTATGTTATCTCCATGTCCGGCTGTGGCTGATCAGATCAACATGAGCTTGGAACGCTCTACCACAGGTCAGGAACAACTAGTCTGTGTGAACATTTGGGCTGGATTCTCCCAGTTTGAGCATCCTGTGTTTCCTCTTTGCTGTTTCAGTTCTGCTTTGCTCATAGAGCACAGCACCTCTCTGATGTGGGCACATCATGCTGGGAGGTCTTGTGCCAGTGTCTTCCATGTTACACAATTAATCCCAAAATTCTTGACAGAGACCTTGAGAGCTTCCTTGTATTGTTCTTCTGACCACCGTGTGAACGCTTGCCCTGTGTGAGTTCTCTATAAAATAATCTTTTTGGCAAGTGAATGTTTTGCATTTGAGCAGCGCGGCCGGTCCGTCAGAGCCACACTCTCCGAAGCAGCGTTTGAAACTCAAAACATGCTCTAAGTCACTATTAATGAGAGAGACACAAATCAAAGCAAGTCTGAGGAGCCGCATCACACGGGTCAGACTGGACAGCTCCGGGAAATGATGAATGTCGGAGAAGACGCGGGAAGTTAGAGCACCAGCTCATTGTAGGCGGGGCTGTGAGCTGAGCCAATGTTCTGGAGAGCAATTTGGAACCGTGCCCGATGGGTTATAAAAATGGACTTACGCTTTGACACCGTAATACTGCTTCTAGCGCTCTATCCCAGTCTGATCATAGAAGCTCCCTTTGTGGTGACCAAGAAATGGAAACTGAGGGGATGCCCATCCACTGGGGAATGACCGAACAAGTTGTGGTAGATGAACATAATGGAATACTATTGTGCTATAAGAAATGATGGACAGGTGGACTTCAGAAAAACCAGAAAGACTTATTTAAACTGGTACTGAGTGAAGTGAGCAGAACCAGGAGAACACTGTACACAGTAACAGCCACAGTGTACAATGACTGATTTTGATAGACTTAGCCCTTCTCAGCAACGCAAGGACCTAAAACAATTTCACAGGACTCATGATGGAAAATGCTGGTCACATCTAGAGAAAAAACTATGGAGACTGAATGCAGAGCAAAGCAGACTATGTTCTATTTTGGTTTTTTTCTCTCTTTCTCATGGTTTCTTTCACTCATTTCTTATAATTCTTCTATACAATGCAGCTAATGTGAAAACATGCCTAATGGAAATGTTTATGTAGAAACCATATCAGAATTCAGGCCATCTTGGGGGAGAGAGGTAAGAAGGATGGGGAGAAAATTTAAAACTCATGGAAGTGAATATTGAAAACTAAAAATAAATAAATTAACTAAAAAATAATAAAATAATTACCCAGAAAAAAGAAATATAACCAGCTCTACCTACCCTTCTTCCAGAAGAGGTTAGAAGTGATCACCAAAACAGCAAACCTGGGGGTAACATTTGCTGCCTCCCCGTCCCTCTGCCTGCTTGGGGAGGAAGAGGAAGAAGCACTGTTCATTTGGCCAGAGTCAGAGGGCCAGAGTTTGAAGATATTTAATCAGGTTACACCATCCATCTCTATGTTGATGCAAATCTTCACTTGGAAAACAAAGTTCTCTCCATTTCATCTCAGTCAAAATGGAGATCCATCTTCAGAGTTAACTGAGATCAAATGGAATGTGGGAAGGACTTGAAGAATTTTAGGCAGACACAGAATAAAGGCAGCCGGAAGGGGCAGGAGTAAGGAGCAGAAAGCTTTGTCACTTGTTCACTGACCATTCTGGTGCGGGTGCAGATGCATTAGGAGAGGTCCTCAAAGATGGAATCTGGGCTTGTCCCTTACAGTGCTGCTGCTAGGTAAACTTGGAGGCAGTTTTCACATTGTTTAGAGGGGGATTCTTCCCCACTCTGCCATGTTTATACTTAAACAACCTTCGTAACTGAGATCAGGCCACAGCAGGCTTTCAGGGGGGCAGCAGAACTCCAGGACTGAGAGGGAGGTACATGGAGGGAAGGAGCAGATGAGGGACTGAGAAAGGAGGAGCCTTAGATGGGGAGGGTCAAAGGGAGAAGGGCTCCCTGAAGACAGAAGAGCAGGAAGGGACAAAGGGGGAAGGGGCCTGAGGGAGAAGCTGTTTTGGTCCTGTGCTCCCCATACCCCTCCCTGGGGTGCAGAGGGAAGGGCACAGGAGGAGCAGACACAGGAGGGGTTTTTGTCTCACTTCCCCATAAGTCTGTGTCACTGTGAGCACCACTATGATAAACCTGACAGTAATAATCAGCCTCATCCTCAGCCTGGAGCCCAGAGATGCTCAGGGAAGCCGTGTTCCCTGACTTGGAGCCAGAAAATCTGTCAGGGATCCCAGAGGGCCTGTTACTATTATCATAAATCATCAGTTTAGGGGCCTGGCCTGCTTTCTGCTGGTACCAGTGTACATATTTACTGCTAAGTGAATCCCCAGAACAAGACATGGAGGCCGTCTCTCCCAGGGTCCCAGACACTGAAGGTGGTTGAGTCAGCACATAGGAGGCCCCAGAACCTACAAGGGAAGGAAAGAAGAGCTAGGTTAGAGGAAGGGGCCTCTCTCCCCAAGGGGATGCTGACCCATCCAGCAGTTTCAGGATGATCACAGGGCAGGCCTAAGCCTAGCTTCAGACTTTGTGGGGCCTGAGCCATAGGGAACAGTCCCTGGGCAGCCTCACCTGTGTAGACAGTCAGGAGTGAAAACAGCAGAGAGATCCAGGCCATGGTCAAGGCAGTTCCCAGAGCTGTATGCTGAGGCTCCCCAGCTGGGACTGGGCTCCCCTAGGGCTCTCTTAAAACCAGCTCAGGCCCTGCAGGAAGGAAACCCACACACACACATGCAAATATGCCACAGGGCAGGAAACCAGGAGCTCAGTGTCCAGGAGCCCCAGGGAGCATTTCCAGCTCAACTCATCACCACACTCATTCCAGCTTCTCCATCTGGTGGCCACAAGGCTAATGGCAGACCCAGGGAGGGTCAGGAGGAAGTTCTCCCCTTTTAAAAAATGTCCTTCTCTCTTTGAAATGGGAGCTCCTTGAAAACAGGGACAGTTTTCATTTTCCTTGAGTTTATATTTCCAGATGTTAGAACAGTGGAGGGAGGAAAAGCAACCTTATATGATTCAATTTTTAGAGGAACTTTTCATAGTTGCCAAAAACTGGATTAGTTTCATTTTCCAGATACATGAAATAGATTCATATTTATGAGAATACAAAGCATCCCTAAGTGGAAAAATTGTCATAATACATCAGCTAAAGCTAACAGATCGGTCGTATTGTTACCTCCTGCAAAATGAAAATCTCCAAAAGCTTGCTGGACAAAAGGCTTCTGGCAAATACATATAAATTTCAATCTATCTACCACTATCCCAACAGCTCCTTCATCACTGATTCTCGCCACCCAAGACACTGAGGATTCTCCAATCCTTTGGGTGAATCTCCTTAAAATATCAGTAATCTCCTGTTGAGTGAAATCCTCAAGTAGCTCTTTAAACACTACTTGCCCTCCCTGACTCTTCTCAGCATGAGGCAAGGTTCTGACTCTGTAACAGCTTCACCATGAAACAGTTTATCATTCTGCATTGTATCACTTGCTCCCAGTGCACTCTCTTCAGAGGTAATATAGCAACTAGGCTCAGACTCTACCAAAGCTGTCTAAACATTCCTCTGGTTACTTCTTTTTTTCTTTTTCTGAGCCAAATGTATAACAGCCCTCTCTGCTTCCACCTGAGACTCTCCAGTTCTCTCTCCTTCCACCTGACACTCTCTGGCTTGCTCTTCCAAAGGGCAGCTGGAATGCTGACACTTAGCCAATTCTTGTAACAGCTTGTCTCTGCTTTTATACACCATATTGTAGCCTGTCAACAAAACCCAGCCCCTTCTACTCATGGCCTCTAGCTCTCTCCCAGGTTTTATTGGCATTCTTTGCAAGCATATTTCTAAATCCCCAGTTTTAAAGTTCCCAGTTTTCACAGAGCCCTGTACTTTTAAACCACTCTCTTGCTAAGGAAGCATAAGACAAATCCTCCCATTCTGGGACAGCCATTTCTTCTTCTAAATCCCTTCTGCCTCCAACTAGAGGTCTGATATTTCATGATCCCATCCTTGTCTCCAAATGTAGTATCAGTCCAATATTTATAGCATCCACAATCACAATAAAGACCATGACTATAAGTGTCACATGAAGGTCGATCCCAAAATATACCAAACTCTCCAGACAGAGGATAGAACTGAAGCATTTATTTAGACACCAGAAAACCAAATCCCAAAACCAGCAAGTGGAACAAGTGAAAATATTCTCATAGAGTAAGGGACACAGTCACCTGATAATCATTTAATATCACATTTTGGCTAATATTTGAATTAATCAAAGAAGCTTCACTTTACCAAAAAGCTCTATCTCAGCCACTCCAGAGACTAGATAAGGCTGGGAGCGGGATTTAACACAGGCATCCAGAGTTCATAAATTTCCAATTCAGACCCAGCTTTGTCTTCCTTCTCTGAGTGAGCTCGGAAAATACCTCTTCTTATGTCAGCAAACCAGAAGAGGCTACTTTCTGACCCTGCAGGAGGAGACCCTCAAGTCAAGTCATTAACTTGAGTAACAGGACTTTTTCTTATCTTAAGTTTTTCTGAGCATACACCTTATTATGAAATGTTAATGGTAAAGGAAACACTGATGTTCTGAATCACAATTGCAATTGACACTTTGGCAGCTGTCCTGTTTTTCTGTATTTATCAATTATCCAATTAAGAAATTCCTTTTCTTATACCATGATTAAATCATTATGGGGATCATAAATTTGTGTAAATTAGCCACCCCTAATTGGGATAGTCCTAGAATGTACTTTAAGCTCTCTCATTCTTTTGTTTGTGAGTCAAGACTCCAGTCCTGCACTCCAGGTACAAGTAGTAAAGCCAGTCTTAGGGGAATAATGAATAAATATGGAAGTTTTATATAACTAATTGTTCATCTCCTTTAACCAAACCTTCGAAACCAGTTGACACACCAAAACTTGAGCTGGGCTTTAGTCCCGATAGGCCCCAATTTTATTTTTCTATAGGATACCCAGTGTTGAGGACAACAAGGAAAGCCACAAATGATATGCTTGCCAGGTGCTTCTGTGATCACCAACTTTTGGTAACCAAGAAAAGTAACATGTAAGAGCTTACTTCTGATAAATGAGGAAGATACGTGAACTATGCATTTTTATGGGATAAAAAAGTTATAAGGATGCTCCTTCCCCCGAAGAGCAATGGAGGTCCAGATACTGGGGTGGGAGATTTGGGGATATGAATTTGTCCTAGAATTGTTTCTACAAGGGTGTATAACGCCTTACCTGATTTCTGTGCTTTGCCTCCCTACACCAGTGCATGTTCTGGGTAGGTGACTCCCAACTCTTATGAGACTTGTTTAGAGAGAAGTAGCTTCTGTTTATACTGGAGAAATGTCTGAGTTTTATTTGGGTAAGGGTCTCTGGGATCTATATGTCACACACCAGTGAATGTGGAGAGATCAAGTGAAGACTCCCCAGAAATAGGGAACTATAGCTTGGTTAGAATGGAGAGGAGGATAAACACTGAACTTATGGAATTCTCTCTACCTTTCATATACCTCACTTGTGCCTTATTACCTCATTTATGCTTGCATATACCTCACTTGTGCCTTATATATAATTCCTAAATTGCACATTTTGTTTCACTCTATTTCATATTTGCCTTATGTAATCTCTAAATATACTGTTACCCTTTTGATTCTCCCCAAGACTGTGAGCCAAACCCGGGTGGGTAAGGACAGCTCCCATAGAATACCTGGTCCCGAAACAGGAGCAGGGAGAGGCGGAGGAAACTCCATTCTTGAGCCAAACTAAACAAAGAAACCGAAATAAGAGTGGAGGGGGGGAAGGGAAAAGTACCCATCCGAGCCCTGAGCTCGGGTGGGCAGGGACGGCCCCTTTCCCTCACTCCCCTGATTAAGCACCCATTCCCGGAGTAAGGGGAGGAGAGGAAACATCCCAACCAGGAGTCAGACCCCTGGCTGAACAAAGAAATGGGGATGGGGATGGCCGCTTACACTCCTGGCTCCCTCCCTAGTTTATGTGAGATGCCCCCTGAGGGGGAAGGGTGGAGCAAAATGTCACAATCTGGAAGAATGAATCTGAGCCATGAGGAGAGTTTCTTTGTTAGAGTTCGCACCCAAACTGTGTCCCGCCATCCTTCCAATAGGAATGGACAGGGCGGGGATGAGGCTGGCCTGGCTCTTTGTCCCTCTCCCGGGCTAAGGGCGACGGCCAACAGGAATCCAAAACGCCAAGAAACGTAATCTGATGAAACTCGGAGTATAATAGTCTGAGCCTAGCCTGGGGGCTTCGGCTTTCTCCTGCACTTTTGAAGTAGGAGGAACCCCAGCTCCCGGGACCTTCCAATAAAGTTATTCCTGTTCACCCAAAGACTTCCTCTAAGCTTTTTAATTGGGTAAGTGGGTTCTCTTACTCCACACAGCTGGGGGCTCTAGTCCGGGTCTTTTCTGTGCTTGGGAGGGCTGCTCCCCACACTGGCCTTGGGGCAAGCATGCCCCCTGAAAACTTTATTCAGGGGTCTCTGGGTGGATTGAGGAGCTGTGACTCCTGGGTGTGGATGAACCCAAGGAGGGGGAGGTTTTGACGAACAGGAAAACAAGGGCTAAAGGACAGATCTGATAAAATTTGCAAAAAAAAAAAAGAGAGAGAGAGAGAGAGAGGAAAAGGAACAGAGAGAAAGAAGGCAAGAGACAGGATCCAGCCGGCTGGGGTAATTCAGTCATGAAAACTATATGCATGTAGCCCTACAGGTAAGCAGATCTAAGGGGTCCTGGGGTAGAGAGACCACCTGGATGACCTGACTTAGGGTGACCATAAGTGGGGGGGATGGGTGATTCCCCCCCTCCCCCCCCTACTGGAGGAGAATAGTTTTTTCTCTTTCAGTATAAAAATACAAGGAAACAGGTTAGGATAGGCCTCTAAGAGGAGCGTTAGCGCCATCTACTGGGAAGGTCAGGGAAAGGTTTCTGGAATTGTCCTGAGAGAGCTAGGGAGTGCCCTCTGCAGGAAAGGTCAAGAAATTCCCGGGATAGCCCTGAGAGAGCCAGCGCCCTCAACAGCCAGATAAGGGAGATTCCTGGAATCGTCCTGAAAGAGCCATAGAACGCTACAGGAAAGGTCAAGGAATGGATTCCAGGACAAGGTAGTCCCGGTTTTAGACTCTAGGAGGATCTGCTAGAGTTTTGTTTGTTTGTTTGTTTGTTTGTTAATATATATATATGGGGAAAGAACAGTCTAAACCAAAAATTTTAGAACAGGAGCTAAATATACCATTAGATAGCCCCTTGGGGAATAAACTATTGGAATAGGATGACCTGCCCAAATATAACGGAAAAGAGAAGAAAAAGATGATTAAATATTGCTATGCAGTTTGGGGAGGAGTAAATATAGGGGGAGGCATAGCTTGGCCAAAAATTGGTGCTTCTGAGGATTGGATGTGTCAGAGGCTAAATTATTATGTAAATACAAAACAACCGTTTAATCCAGAGGAAAGCTTATATGCAGCCCTCTGGATGCCAGAAGCACAACAAACGGTGGTAAAAGAGAAGAAAAAGGAGGAAAAAGAGGAAGAGAGACCAGTCTCTCCAGCATGGGACCCCCTTTTAGGCCTCCCACCCCCGTATGTTCCCCAAAACTTAGAACTGCATCCAGGGGCAGTGGGACCTAACCCAACTGGTATACAGGATGTGAGCCTTCAGCCCTATCAGAGAGAGACGAGGACATAAACATCCCAGGAAAGTCTTCTTATGACTCCCTTAGAAAAGAACTTAAGCAGTTAAGGAAGGATTCTCACGCTCAGGGAGATTCTTCTCATGACTCTCCCAGGAGGACTGAGAAATGGTCGAGGGAATCTAGAAAGAAAGGAGGATGGTCTCCAGTCTCCTCTGGGGAGAGTGAGGAGGATTCCCATGCTCAGAGGAACTCTTCTCACAGCTCCCCCGGGAGGGCTAGAAGACAGTCTAAGCAGTCTAGAAAGAAAGAGGGACAGTCATCAGTCTCCTCTGGGGAGAACAAGGAGGATTCCCATGCTTAGAGGAACTCTTCTCACAGCTCCCCCCCCCCGGGGAGAACTGGGAGACAGTCTAGGCAGTCTAGGAAGAAAGGGGGACAGTCCTCAGGTTCCTCTGGGGGGAAAAGGGAAGATTCTCATATTTGGAGAGACTCTTCTCATGACTCTCCTAGGAGGACTAGGGAACAGCATAGGAGATCTAGAAGGAAAGGAAGGCGGTCCTCAAGCTCCTCTGGGGAGGAGGGAGAGGATTCTCATGCTCGGAGAGACTCTTCTTCCGACTCCCCCAAGACGACTGGGAGACAATCTAAGAGATCTAGGAGAAAAGAGGGACGCTGCTCAAGCTCCTCTGGGGAGGGGGAGGAGGACTCTTGTCCCCGGAAGGAGTCTACTAGAGACCCCCTCAGGAAGGAATTTAGACAACTAAAGAAAGAGTTACAGCAACTTTTGAAAGATCAGAGGAATTTCCCCCTCGACCCAAGGCAACCTACAGGAATGTTTCCTTTGAGGGAAGTTCCTCTGAGCCAAGGGGGATTGGGATACATTAGTGCACCATTGAGCACAGCTGACGTTAGATTCTTTAAGAAAGAGATGAAATCACTCATGGAAGACCCTGGAGGGCTGTCAGAACAGATGGATCAGTTCCTAG
>JAQQSW010005179.1:0-14260 GCA_028646575.1 Pseudocheirus occidentalis | reverse complement strand
TTTATAACTGTTTAATAGTATCTTGGTTTCTCATAAAGTTATTATCTTCTACTTGCTTCACTCTAATTCTGAAGGAATTATTCTCTTCAGAATGCTTTTGAGATTATTTTTCCATCTGGGAAATTCGACGTTTTAAGGCATTCTTCTCATTGGCTTTCTGGGCCTCTTTTGTCATTTGAGTTAATCTATTCTTTAAAGTGTTGTTTTTTTCAGTCAGGTTGTTGACTCTCTTTTCATGGCTTTCTCACATCATTCTAATTTCTCTTCCCAATTTTTCCTCCATTTCTCTTATTTGGTTTTCAAAGTCATTTTTTAGTTGATGTATAGCTTGTAGGCATTCTTCAAGTGTCTTGGAAGCGTTTGGTGTGGGAGTTCTGCCTGGGTTTTCTTCCTCCCATTCCATGCTTTGATCCTTTCTATCCACAAAAAAGGATTCTAGAGTTTTTCTGCTGTTTTTATTTTGCTTCCTTTTCCTCATGTTGGCCAGTCAGTTAATTGGTTGGTTTTTTTTTTTAGCTCTGTGAAACTCTGCTTCCAGGGGTGAAAGCTCTGTTCCAAATTGTTGGGTTTTTCCCAGCTGCTGTAGCTATTAGCAGGGTGTTGCAAGTTCCCCCTTCTTTGGCTTGCTGAAAGTGCACCCCACGACCACCATCCAAGACCATGATCCAGATCCAGGCTGCTCAACGCAAGAGCACTTGGTCCTGATCAATCGATTCAGCCCTCCTGCAGAGTCTGCAGACCAGGGACTCTGAAGCAGTCTAGTGGGGGCTGCTGCCTCTGGTTCCAGCAGTTCTCCTCCCCCACTGCTTCCTTACCCTGGGGGCAGATTGGCTGAACTGCTTTTCCTTCCCCAAATTGTTTCAAAGTTTCACTTTCACTTTCACTTACTGTCTAGTCCTGGTTTGCTGGATGTGAAGATTCCCTCAGGTGCAATAGATCTTCTCTGAAGTAGACTCAAGCTGGGGCTTGGGAGGCTTGGCTCCTCCTGACCATCCTGGGGCTGGCGTGGCCTCCTGGTTTTGGGCTGGTCTGGTCTTTGCTCCGGGCCTGCAGGCTTGCTGGACGATCCCCTCCCGCCCGAGCTGTCCCTCTCCTGTCCCCGTTCCTCACGCCTTGGCAGATACAGAGGTGCTGGAGGCTGTAGATCCTCTCCTCTGCAGACTGGCTGCATTGCGGCATGGTTCAGCTCAGCCTTGCTCCTTCCCACCACTGTGGGCCTGGCCACGGTCTCGGCTTCAGGCTGGGCCAGCCTCCACTCCCGGCCACCGCAATGAGCCCCTGCTGCCAAGCTGCCTTCAGAGAGAGATGTGTTTTCTGTATTTTTGTGAGTCTGAGAGTTCTAGACTTTGTCTGGCCTCATATTTTATGGGTGTTTAGGGTGGCAGTGTGGGAGCTACATGACCTTGCTGCTTCTACGCCACCATCTTGGCTCCGCCCTCCCCCCCAAGCATTATACTTCTTTTGCTAATTTCTTGAGTTTTTACCTTGTTTTCAATATGCCATATACTTCACAGACAGCTGAACTTTCTTTATCTCTTACATTTGATTCCAATTTTGGAAAGGCTTGAAATGTCACGAGAATAAAAAATATTTAATCCTCCATCCTATTTATTAAATATATTTAATATATATGTTCTATTATTACAAATACTTTTATTTGACTTATGATAAAATAGGCACAGAGAGAGAAAAACAAACTTTCCCAGGGTTATATAGCCAATAAGTGTTAGAGAACCAATTTAGACTCAGTTCTCTGGACTTTGTCTAAATTAAAGATTTGGAAACCCTAATTTCTGAGTCTTTTTGGTGGCATGGACAATCTGGTTAAAACCATAGACCCATCTCAAAATAATGTTTTAAAGTATGTTTTAAGACAAAATATGTAGGATTAAAAAGGAAAATAAGTATATTGAAACAATTTTCAAAATACCAAAAAATCAAAGAACTTACACAGATCATTGCCAACTACATTATATCTCTTTTGATATCTTTTAGAGGATTTCTAATCCTGTTGCTAGTTTGTAAGTGATCCAACTTAATAAGGGAGTTGAATTTTTCTTACTTTCCTGCCTTTTCACAGAAATTTATAATCTAAAAAGGAATAGCAATCCTAAAAAAAATGGTTAGTTGGAAGTTTAGGATTTTCCAACCTTAACTTTCCAACCTTAACTCTTCTGAGGAAAATAATCTCAATTTCAGCCAAAATGCACTGACTATATATATGGAAATCCTTTCAGGACAAAACTGGTGAGCTTGCATTAGAAAAAGAAAATTAGAATCATAGTCATTGGAGGAAGAAATATTTTTTTCACATTCTCTGATGATATCAACACATCATTGGCAAGGCAGGAAAGACTCAAGATATTGCTCATTGTGTACTCCTTTAAGTGCAGAGATGAAAAAGAGATAACAAACCAGCCATCTTCACAGTTCATTCTGGTCTAAAAACTTTTTAGCAAACTATTCATCTTAATATATAAGTATCTAAGAAGTCAGTTTTACATTTATTTACACAGATTTGAAAAAAATGTTTCATATGTTGTGGGCCTTACATACCAATCATGAATATTAGAAGAGTGGCATCTAAGCACCTCAAAACTTACCAAAGAAATGAGACCTTTACCATTGAACCAATGAAGCAAGACCAAAAGTTCAGGGCCAGAAATGAAGGTTAGCAATAAGGAATATGGAGGAGAAAAGTGCTGATATTATAAGCTGTCTAAAGTTTGATTCCCAATAGTTAGTTTTATTTAACAGTTTTGGGGTGATTGAGAAATACAAGCAACCAGGAAAAGGAGAGTGAGAATAGACAGCAAAAGCCACTTTCCATCACCTTCCCCAAAAATGCTGCATCTGAGACTTTGATGTTCAGAGCCAAGAATGTCACTGCTTATTTAGAACATTAAATACATCTATCCTGGTCATTAAAGCAAAATGCTTATGGTTTCAATAAAATGAAATTATATTTTGGAACATTATGTCTTATGTAACACAATTTAATTTTGAGCACAGTAGTAATTAATATATTTTCCATGTGGGTGTTTGGAAATTAGTCAGTGGGAGAATAATTTAAATGTTGACCGGATTGATCTGTGAAGGACTGAAAGTATCAAGAGAGAAGAAAAAAAAAGATCTGCTGATTCCAAATTTGCTTGGATAGTGTTAATGTTAGGCAAAGAATTCATTTCCAAATTCCATGTCAAGACTTGGAACTAATGGACACAAATTGCTTCATAATAATGGTCTATCATGATAATGATTGAAGTTAATATAACCAATGGTTATTGTTTGAGTACATGTGTATGCTATTCATCTATGTGAGTAGAGACAACAGGTGTTAGAAAAACAAACAAACTATAACCTGGATTTAAATTCTCTCCCTGATTCCTATTGACTGTGTGACTCCAGGCAAGTTACTTAAACTTTCAGTGCCCCAGACAAATGTTCTCAAATTGTAAGTAAAAGAGAAGGTACTAATATATATCGACAGAGGGAATTTTTTCACGTGATTCCATATTGAATCCTTACATACAAATACATACAAGTTTGTGTGTGAATGTATATTTATGTGTACACATACAATTGCATATTTATATGTATATATGTATATATATTTCATACATATATGTATGTTTGTATATATACACATATGTAAATAAATACTTACATGTATACAATTTTAAGATGTGCTCTAGTCCTAAGTAGAGAAGGATTAGTTTGTTTAGTTTAGAGCACAGGCGAGGGAGAAGAATTGATTCTTTGCTGTTGGCATACCTCATTATTTTCAATAGGCTTCTTGATGCTATGGGAATTGCCATCCATCATTCATGGGTTGTCCTTTATGCTATCTTTATGGAATAGGACATATAATCACAGTATCTACTATTAGAAATCCACCCGGTGGGAATGTCTCTGCAAGTACTAAGCTATGGAGACTTCTTGACTCTTGGTAAAGTTTGCTTTACACTGTAATATGCTGCCTCTCTACTATCTAACATCTGATATAGGTTTTGACTACATTTAATGTTTTAGTTATTTTATCTTACTAATTGTTACCTTAAATGTTCAGTAATTCTTGTTTTAGGTTCTCCTTGGTCAATTTGCAATTATAGTTTCATTGTTTTCTCTCCTTTAGAACATTCAAAGAATCATAATATTTAGAGTAACCTGGAGTCTCTGTGATTTAATTAAAACAAATCAAACACACATATTAAATGCTTCCTATTTAAAAGGAAAATATCATCTTTCTCAACTTCTTTATTTTGCTTATGAGGAAAATGAAGCCTCAAAATGTTAAGTGACTTGCTCAGTATCATAGCCAACAAGTAGCAGAGGTGGTCTTCCAACTCATGTGGTCTGGTTCTAAATCTAATGCTCATTCCATTAAAGCTAATTTAAGAAATCTACTCTATATTCCAATGTAAATCTTCTAAGATATGGTAAATGATTAGCTTCCCCCCCCATTCTATTTTACAACCAGTATATGTAGAACTAAAAAAAAAATCTATTAATATAAACCAAGTTGTCTGCAGATATCAGGAGAATTTTATAAAAATAGAGAATGTTTACATTTCTTAACATAAAAAATAGGTAGTGCATTTCACCAAACAAAATTCCACTGAAGCAGAAAATAGCTGGGGAAAATAAAGTTGACATCTCTAGCCCATAGAACTCTGTGCTAGGTATTTTTTACTTGCCCACTCTAATAGAAAAGGAAATATTATATAAGTTTGAGAAGTGGGAAAAATATTAGCACCACAAAAAATTATCTTTTTAGTGTCAGATGATATAATTTTGTTTTTTTCCCCTTTTGCTCAGTTAAGCCACCTATTTTAAGTAGGAAAGAAAGAGAAAATGAAAAAAGGAGGAAAATAATATTGAAATTGTGAAAAGAGAAAAGAAAAGAAAAGAAAAAGGAAGGAATAAAGGAAGGGAGGGAGGGAAAAAGAAAGAAATATTGAGAAACAAAGAAAAAGAAAGAAAGGATAAAAGAAAGAAAGAAAGGAAAAAAGAAAGAAAGGAAAAAAGAAAGAAAGAAAGACAAAGAAAGGAAGAAAGAGCAAAAAAGCAAAAAAGAAGGAAGCAGGAGAAAACTGTGACCTTAACACAACTGCTGGGGACTAAAAGAATGTCTCTATATCCACTAAAAGCACCCCTCTATTGACTTGGTCTACAGATCAGCAGGAACAAGTATGGCCTTGCTAATGACCTTCCTTCAATCTGTTTGTTCCAAACTCCCTATAGTGCCACTACGTGCAAGACGAGTGTCAGCAAGGGGCCATTAGAGAGCCTTCACTATGTGCAAAGCAGGCGTTTTAAAGTCCTTTTCCATCTGCTTCATTCTGAGACCAGTGACAAGCCTTGCAACCAGAGAGCTTTCTCCCTATACTCACTAATTCAATTAAGTGCAGGATGATTTTGAACTCTTCCCTGAAATGTAGGAGTCACATGACAAATGATTAGGAATGAGATGAACAAAAGTATATCAAATACATGCAATTTCTTTCGAGTCATTTGCAATGCTTCTGCCTCCCCCCTCCCAACAAACTTCAGGCAACTGTTGAATTTTGAGCACTGAGGATTTGCCACTGGTAATACACACTGTGGATCCTCCTATGACCTATGTCATTCCTTGTTCTCAGGAGACACTCCAACTTCATGCACCACTGCTGCCTACTCCTCATTTTCTTCTTTATCCTCCTTCCCTCCTCCTTTTTCTTCTCTTCCTCCTTTTTCTCCTCTTATTCCTTCTCCTCCTCTTCCTTTTCCTCCTCATCTTCCTCCCTTTCCTCTTCCTCCTGCTTCCCTAAAGCCGGGGCCACACTCTTCTCCTTCAAAGGTAGATTAATAAGAGTTCAAAACCTGCCAGCGCCTCAGTAGGACTGTTTCCTGAATGTAATAATAATAGTAATAATAATGATAATGATGATGATGATGATGATGATGATAATGATAATGATGATGATGATAAGAAGAAGGAGGAGGAGGAGGACAAATAAAGAGCACAGAAAAGTGAAGAGTTTGGATACAAAGGGATAACATGTTGTTTTGGAGATGAATACTCTTAAATTTGCTTGTCTCCTGGTTTCCATGGCTTTCTTCAAGATTCAACTCAAATCCCTTCTTCTACAAAAAGCCTTTTCACAGCTCTCTATGCCATCCTCCTCTCTATGGCCCTCCTTGGAGATTACCTTTCATTTATACTGTATATATCTTATACACACACACACACACACACACACACACACACACACACACGGCTGTTTGCATGACATCACTCCTATCTGAGCTCCTTGAGGGCATGGTCAGGGTTTTGGCTTTCCTCAGTGTTTTCAGTTCTCAGCACAGTGACTATTACACAGTTCATGTTTAATTAATGCTTTTTAATGAATGAGAAGTCATCATCATCATCACCATCACTATATAGCTCTTTAAGGTTTGCAAAACACTTTATATACATACATATATGTATATATGTGTGTAGTTATGTATGTATATATGTATGTATGGATGTATGTATATATGTATATATATATAAAATTTCATTCTCATAATAACTGATTGAAATAGACACTCATATTGTCCCCTTACCTTTTCTATATGTAACGAAATGGAGACATAGAAAGATTGTTACTTATCCACCTCTATTTACCCAAGGCAAGGTTTGAACTCACATCTTCTTGACTCGAAGGGTAGGACCTTATCAGCCATGTTATCTGATGATTTCTGCAAACAGTCATGGTGTCCCATATTTTTCACTGTTAAAAATGTTGCTTGCAGATATATTTATTTCACTCAATCACACTGCCAAAGGATTTACTTGATAATCAGAGATAATTTGGTTGGGATGTTGGGCATCTAGCTACTGCAGAGAATAGAGCACCATAATTTGAGTCAAGCAGACCTGAGTTTGAATCCTGACTAAGATACATTAGCTGTATGACCCTGGAAAAGTCACTTAACCTCTGCCTATTTTGTCAGGTCTAAAATGGAGTTGATAATAGCACCTACCTTCCAGGGCATAATATTTTCCAAATGCCCTGTGAAAGTGAAAGTGCCATGCAAATGCTACTTATATTCTTATTAATCAACATTATTATTATTTTTGTTATGTACTTTGAGAGGCTGAGAAGTAGCGTCTAATTGATCCAAAGACCCAGGGGTAACCTGAGCCTGATCTATAAGGTCAGGCTAGCATTCCTGACTTCTAAGCAGGTGTTCTCTTCCTCCTGTTTTTATTGTCACATATGACTGATAAACTGGAAAGACTTCAACAACTCATAATGGTTGCCATTACCATCTCCTAACAACCTCGAGGGCATGAATGGGAATTCAAAGGACAAATAATTTCATCTCTGGTCAGTGATCTTGTACTTTGTTGCAGAATGAGCGAAGTTTTGGGGAGGCAGTACCTCCTTTTTGAAAATTTTATGACTAGAATTGGTCAGGTCAGTATATAGGAGGACCATTGAATCATTTCCAGTTTTTTGAAATAAAGCAAACAGAAAGAAACCAAACAAAAAAGAGAAAGTAGAGAAACCAGGTGTGTTGATGGGAAGAAGAGAAAATGTAAAGAAACTTTAATCATGAGGGTGTTAATGGCATGGAAAGAGTATTTTAAGAATTGCAAAGCATACTACATAGACTAGCTCAGTGAAGCCCCACAGTGACTTTGTTTAATACATAATAAGATATTTCCATGTCTTTTTGTTATTAATTTCATTTATTATTTAATATCATTGTATATTATCATAGTATCCTTCTATTATTTGGGCCCCTAGGTAGAGATGTGGAAAGAGTGCTGGGTCTGAAGTCTACAAGTTTCATCTTCCTGAGTTCAAGTCTGGTTTCAGGCACTTAGCAGCTGTATGATCCTGGGCAAGTCACTTGAGTCCATTTGTCTCAGTTTCCTCATCTGTGAAATGAGCTGGAGAAGGAAATAATAAACCACTCTAGTATCTTTACAAAGAAAACCTCAAATGGGGTCACACACAGTCAGACATGAGTGAAGCATCTAAACAACAACGTTACTAATTCTTTCTTTTTGAAAGAGAAAAAAATGATTCAATAATTGGCAAACTTGTGATAAAGAGATAGGTAAATCAATTCATTCAGTTGTATAACATTTTGAGGGGAGGAAGAACATCAACTTGTATGACTTTGTTTTTAAATAATTATCAGTATAGCCTTGTTTTTTCTTAATTCTTGCAGGGAAAGATATTTAAGAGAACTGAAAAAGCAATTTTAACATCTAATGCTTTACAGTTTGCAAATCATTTTTTCCCATTTGATCCCCATAACAAGCTGGTAGGTAGGTGATATTTTTATCCCCATTTTACATATGAGGAAACTGAGGCTAAAAAAAGCTAATTGGTTTGCCAGGGGGTCAATTAGCTGGTAAGTGCCTGGGGCAGAAGTCTGATATAAGTCTGCCTGACTCAAAGTTTGGTGTTCTAGGCACTGCATACCCTAACTGCCTAATCTCCCACATATAATAGCTGTTCTTATCAAGTAAATTATTTGACAGTATGATTGAGTGGAATAAGTACTAGATAAGGCTTCAAAGGACTTGTCTTCAAATCCATTTTCTACTACTTTTTCAGTGTTCTGCTGGTCAGTTAAACAACCAGCCCTCTAGGAAAGACAAGTATCTAGAGAATACTTTTAAGTATAATCTGCATTATTAACATTTTCTCCATCTCTTTCTTAAACTTAGGGAATCAGTAGTACTAAAAAAACAACTCTTATTTGTAATGCTTGCTTAATTAATTCTGAAATGTAAAGTCTCATATTGAAAATTTGAACAGTTGGTTCTTGGAGTCAGTATGTATTCACTCCAGCTCAACCTTGTAAAACTACTTAGCAACAGAACCCTAGGCAAGTCACTTCTCTCTGGACTACAATTTTCTCACTTAAAAATGTGAGAGTTCAATTTTATCAGTGCTATCAGACTCAGCTCACAATGGGAGCCCTTAAACCATACATAAAGATCCCTGTAGGACACATATTGAATTAGAATAAACCACATGTTCACATTAACTATGTTTTATTGTATTTTAATTTATTTTGTTAAATATTTCCCAATTACAGTTTATTTGGGTTAGCAGAGCACTCTGGAGTGTTGTCGGAGTACATGCCACCTTCAAGTTAAATGTTGCACGCATCTGGATTAGATGACCACTCAGATCCCTTGCAAGTCTAAACTATATAAACATATCTGGCATAATCAAAGCTCAGGAGTAATTGTAGACAAAATACAGGGAATTTCTATGATACAAAGCAGAAACAAGACTTTAGTACTTTGGTTGCTTGAGATTTATAACATATAATCAAGGTGGGTATTATTTGTTACCAAGAAACATTATCTGAAAGATAAAGGGGATCATTATTATCAGAGTCCCTGCAGTTCCAGGAGGTTGTTTTGTTTTGGTGTGGGCCTGGTGAGAAAATTCCTTCTAAAATGTTATCAGTAACCAATCTGCTGACTCTAGTTCTAGAGACTTTCTTGAGGGTATTGAGAGTTTAAGTAATTTAGTGCTGTGTAGCAGAGGCAGGATCGGACCCCACATCTTTCTGAGCCCAAGACTTACTCTCTGTCCAAAGAGCTCTACCACCTTCTCCATGAGATTACATGAGGAAGCAAACATCATCAGAGCAGTAATTAAATTATTTGGAAAATCGATACCCATTCAATCTTCCCTCCTGATCAACATAAGACTATTACTGCCAATATGACCATTGTCTTTATCACCCAGTTTCTGAATGGTTATGAGTAGGCACTTGAAAATACAATGATTTGAACAACACAGCATTAAGCCAGACCCTTGACAAAACTAATGAAGCTCTCAAAGAAATTTTGAAACAATGACCTTTGTAATCTTGATATGAAAGTCAAATGTGAAGTAAAGGATATTATAACATAGGATACAATTTTGTTTTGTGAAAGTATATCCTCTGATGGACAACATTTGTTCTAAGAATTGGGGTATAGTTTCAAGAGTAATGTAAATTTTGTTAAATGTAAAATTAAAAAAAACTTTCTAAGTTTTAAGTGAATTCATTCCAGTCAAGGCAGTGTAATAAGCATTAATTAAATGTTTACTATGTGCCAAGAATTGTGCTAAGCTTTGGTTATAGGAACACAAGCTAAAAGAGAGAGTCCCTGTCCTCAAGTAGCATACATTGTACTGGGGAAAGGAAAAAAAAAGTGAGATCCAAGCTGGGGTGGGCAGGTGAGATATGCATTGCAGGGGGCCTCCTGGTGAACTAAAAGAATCAGAAACAATAATGGAGGAAGAAGGAGAGGATGAGGGACACAAGGAGGAGCTCACCAATAGGAAAAGGACATCAGAGAAACAGAGGGGTATTCTAGTGTGAGAGGGAAGTTGAAATATGTAGCGAAGTCAAAAAAATATAAAGCTAATTTTAAAGGGCAATGTAGGAATTTTCCTTGGAAAATGAGGCATATTCATCTATATCCAAATATCTCCATGCACATATATTTGAGTATACTTATGTGTGTATATTTATATGCATGCATATATAAACATCCACATACATACATATGCATACATATAATCTTTTCAAAAACACAACTTATTTTTAAAATTAGTCAACCATGTCAAACTGTTTTTAAAAGAATTTCAAGATATTGATTGTCACATAATAAACATATGTTTGAAATCAATAATAATTAAAAAACATATTAAATTCCTCTGAATTCTCAGTTCATATTCATGAAACCGGCAAAGAGGGTACAAATGGAAAGAATCTATGTTAGAAGGACTGTGGAAAGAGAGACACACTAATTCATGGTTGGTGGAGTTGTGAAATGCTTCAATCATCTTGAAAAACAATTTTGAATTATATTAGAAAAGTGTTCCGACCCTTTTGACACAACATCTCCCTCCTGGCCATAAATCCCAAGAAGAGTAAAGACAAACTAAGATCTGATATATAGCAACATATTTTCCATAGCAATTTAAATGTCAATAACACACCAGAAATAAAATTAGGTGTGCATCAATCCAGAAATGACCAACTACGCAATGGTAAGTGAATATAATGGAGCAATTGTGTTCAGTAATAAATGATGGATGACCAGAATTGAGACAAACATGAAAAAGCACACAGGACTTCACACAGAGTAAAGTAAAGAGATATAGGAGAAAAATATACCAGGCGAATACAATAATGTAGATTTAAAAAATATTCATGAGAAGCTAGACTCTGACTAGGGGCAATAACCAAGATAGGTCTCAGGGAAGAGATAATGAAACAAAATTCCTCACTGTCTATATTTGGAACCACTGGTTCCCTGTTCAAAACCTGGTTCTGCGCATAGCACCTGTATGATCTTAGATAAATCATTGCATCTTTGAATCTTAATATCTGCATTTGTAAAATCACAGTGTTAGGAGAGATGATCTGCAAGAATCCTTGCTGTTCTAGATCTAGAATCCTGAAATATTCTTGGTACAGAGGCAGAGGGCTAAGTTCTAGGT
This sequence comes from Pseudocheirus occidentalis, assembly GCA_028646575.1. Lineage (NCBI taxonomy): Eukaryota > Metazoa > Chordata > Mammalia > Diprotodontia > Pseudocheiridae > Pseudocheirus > Pseudocheirus occidentalis. The sequence goes on along the minus strand of JAQQSW010005179.1, from coordinate 2,756 downwards.
ATGTGTGATCATATGTCTGTGCAATATTCTCTGAACAGTGATAAATATCATTTTTTTCTATTTCAAAGTAGAGTTCATCTCCGGGGGAGTGGAGCAAAGCAGGGAATGTATCCAAAAATGGCATAAATGAAACTTGATTTTAAAAAAATAACCAAAACACAATTTAGTTCTAATTTTTGGTGTTTCACACTTATTTTATTAATCTTCATTAACGTTAGGGGAAGGTAGGTGGCACAGTGAATAGAGCACTGACTCTGGAATCAGGAGTACCTGAGTTCAAATATGACCTTAGACACTTAACACAGAAACCAGACATGTGACCTTAGACAAGTCACTTAAACCCAATTTCCCTCCAAAAAGCAAAAAAATAAAAAAGAAACTTCATTGACTTCAATGCCGTTTCAGAAGGATTTAAAAAGATGTTTTAAATGTTTCCTTTTTAATTAAAAAATCTCCTCTACATTCTAGATTAGAGATATTTTCACATTTAGATAAAAGGATTGATTGTAGAACCAGTGTACCTATCCTTCCTAGAAATTTCATGAATCATTTGACAGCAAATGAGAAGCCCTAACCCTAGTAATTGCTGTCACTTTTCAACACCAATTTGTAACAATGCCATAGAGAAAGGTGGGAGTCTCAAAGTCTGGTTCTGCCTTTCACCCTTGAGATTAGCACAGAGCTCTGTGGATCCTCATTCTTTGTTACCTCATTCTCTACTCTATATTCTGCTGTCTGATGACAGCCCAGCCTATTTTCATCTCATGTCTGAGAGAAGACAAAGGGATGATTGCAGAGACCGAAATGCTTTTTTTTTTGAGAGTGCTAGCAGAGGAGAACCTATTAACACACCGGTTATTTTTAATCGTATTCTCATGTCAAAAGGTAAAGATGCTCAGGTTCCATTAAAGCTCTCCCTCCACAGACATGAATTAAAGGGAAGTATCTCTTAATTTCATTTCCGCTGTGATTCCCAATGGTTCAAAAAGCAAAAACAGAAACTGTGCCATTAGTCATACTGTAGCTTCAGAATTTGAGTCACAATTCACTTTGAATGGAAATGTCTCATCATAGATTCAGTTCTTTCATCTCTGATACATTTGAAAGGGAAATCAAACACAATGTGTGTTCAGCTAAGGATCTGGTGTGTCACTCAGACCTCTTCCTGTGCTTCCCCATTCTAAATCTGTCCTTCCCATCTCTCTAGAGAGGGAAGAGAGAGTTGAAAATGACATTTCTCTGAATAAATACTCAAGATTTATTGATATTTCATTACAAAGACTGAGATGGAGCAAGGCTATCTCTTCAATTTGTTAGGACAACTCAATCCTGACTGGGGAGCTATGTAACTAATTCATTCTGTAGTAATACCTAACACTGGCTACCTTTTCCTATAGATTATTAGTTTTGTGATTGTCATTGACTTGGCTCTCCCCAAAGCAGCCTCATCAAGTATATTGCATCATGCACTGACATCATGCCACCATTATAGGAATGGACAGTGTAAAGCCAAGCGGTGCTTTCCAGAGGGCTGCTGCTGTGAAGAGCTTTCAAGGTTCTGATTACACAGTATAGCAAACTCTCTATTTATTCAATAATAAATAAGAGCAAAACATTCACAGAAAATCAAGATACAACATTCACAATGTTACAACTTATCACAGAAAATCAAAATACATTTACCATGTCACAATTCAACAACTTATCACTAAAATGGCCACATAATTTTCACTAAAGTGGTCAAATAGTTTTTTTAAAAGTACAATCATTTAGTAACTCAATCATTTAGTAACTCAATCATTCAATCATCCATAAGGAGGCTTGCCTCCTTAGGAGACACAAAGGGCAAAAGTCAAAGTCCTCCAGCCATGGGATGCAATTAAGTTACAACTTCAGCAGTTATTACTCAGTACCCTCTCAAGGGGAAGTAGAAAGTATGAAAGTCACCCACCCCAGGTCACAAGTAAATTAAAATTTCATGAGTCACTACTCAACACCCATGGTGAAATGTTTTCATCTTGACTCAGGGCAGGCTTTTGGCTTCTATGGTCCCAGCTCCTGCCCAAATCTAAACTACCGACAACTGAGTTCAAAAGCAGACAGCTTCCAGCTCCTTGTCCAGCTCTACATGCAGTTGCTGCTCCATACTGAAACTCACAGTGTCCAGTCCACCTCACATTTCTTATAGTCTCTCTTCCTTGGAAGACAAGATTTAACAAAGCCACAATAACACTCATGCACATTAACAAAGTCACAAAAACATTTGTACAAAGTACTGGAACCACAGTTATGCTTCCTCAGTCTTTGGCATTTCCATCTGGCTCTTGGAAGACTTGCCACCACAAATCCAAGTTCTGTGTCAGTTCTCAGTTCTCATTTCTCTTCTCAGTTCTTCTCAATTTTCACTTCAGTCTTCAGTCCAGAAGTAGCAGCCCAGCCTCCAAAAGCCTTCTGAGAGAATCTCTGTCTCTGTCTCTGTCTCTGTCTCTGTCTCTGTCTCTGTCTCTGTCTCTCTCTCTCTCTCTCTCTCTCCCTATCTCCCTTTCTCCCTGTCTTCCTCTCTGTATCAGCAAGCACCCTAGCATATCCAGGGCAACTGCTAGCACAGGTTCTTAGAGCTGCTTTTCTTAAGGAAAGCAACTCAAAGTGGATTAACAATCTTTCTTTAATCAAACAAACATACCATTTATCTAGTTCAGGGGAAAAGCCAGCATCCTGAACTCCAGAGAATACAAACCAAAGTTACAAGCACAAGT
>JAQQSW010005178.1:0-14260 GCA_028646575.1 Pseudocheirus occidentalis | reverse complement strand
AGGACTTCTACTACTACTGACTTCTTTATCCTACAGCTCCTAAGAACATCTCTCTCCAAGGACCTCAGAAATCCAGGTGATATGATTCAAGACACTCCAAAATGTCTTTTTGTACCCAAAATATCTCCTTCCCAAGTCATTCTTTTGGAATAAGGCTTTTGAGGTCCCTATTCAAACCCATGCATTATGGGTAGTTTAGCACAGTGTAAATGTTCTCAGGCTGGAATTTTAAAACCTGAGTTCTAGTTCCCTCTTGTGTGACTTCCCCTTTTGGGGGTATCAGCTTCCACAGCTATAATATATGACAGCCCTTCCAGCACTGATAATCTATGATTCTAAGCTAAGAAAACAGTGGGAGGGGCAGCTAGGTGGTGCAGTGAATAGCACACCAGCCCTGGAGTCAAGAGGACGTGAGTTCAAATTTGACCTCAGACACTTAATACTTACTAGCCATGTGACCTTGGTTAAGTCACTTAACCCCAATTGCCTCTACCCCCCTCCAGAAAGCAAAAAACAAAAAACAAAAACAGTGGGAGGGAAATGAAGCAGTAGAATTCTAGCCAAAGCTAGAGTTCCCAAGGACGCCAGTTAAGTCCTGACTACTGTTTAGTAACTGTTTGACTTTGAGCAAATTAAAACCTCTCTATTCAAGGGTAGGGAGTTGGAGAATGGGGTGGAATAATTTTCATAAAACCTACTTCATTTGGACATTGTAAGGGAAGCACTATGTAACTCTCTAAGCCAGCAGTTCTCAACCTGTGGGTCAAACAACCCTTTCACAGGGGTCACAGGGGTTGCCTAAGACCATCAGAAAACATATTTCTGATGGTCTCAGGAACTGAGACACTGCTCCTCTATTCGTCTCCAGGCAGGTCCTCCCACATGCAGATACACCCACATATGAGTATTAAAGGGTCACGGCATTAGGAAGGTTGAGAACTACTGCTCTAAGCCCTATTATGGAAATATGAATAATAATAATATATAATAAAAATGAAAGCAAAGACTTAGGCTGCTAACTGGGGAAAAACCCACCAGTTGGGGCCAGGCTGAGTCAGGGAAGCTCGTCTAGAGATGCTGGGTGAAGGGTAGTGGTGGGTAGATGGTGGGGCAAGGCTTAGTGAGATGGAGGAGAAGGGAGGCTCAGAAGTCACTGGTTATCTCCTTATTCTCAGAAAAAGGCCCTGGTGAAGAAGAATCCACGACTGCCACCTCCAGCCAACTGTGTGGCCACCTGGGCCAACTGCCAGCCCCTGGCATCACCCTGCTGCCACCCATGCGCTGTCTGCCATTGCTGCTTCTTTCGCAGCGTCTGCTCCTGCCGCCTGTTCCGGCCCAGCTGCTGAAATCCAGGCCCAGCCTCTGAGTGCCCCAGGAGAGGAGAAGCTGGGGAACCCCCTCCTAGTGGCCTCCAAGGTTTCCCCCACTGTTCATTCCTGACCTGCTCAAGTAGAATCCCCTAGCGCCAGAAGCCCAGTTATGCCTCTCCTGTGCTCACTTCTAAATGGCTTCGCCCTGGACTTAGCTGCTCTCTCTGCCTTGTCTCAGGGCCCTGAATTCAGAGAAGACTCCAAGGTGTCAGGGAAAGTGGGGGTAATCCTGCCCCAAATTGTGACAGAAGAATGTCTGGCTTCAGACCTGAAGGTTTGTGCCCTTTGCTCCTTTTACCCTCATGCCCCTCCTCCCAAACTCTTGTATTTAGGATTGGGCATCTTAACACTCACACTAAAGTGTATGTGGCTGATAGCTTCAAAAGCTACTGGCTGTGAGGGATTCCAGCTTTACTATGATCTTTTCATTCCCCTTCTGAGAAACCCTGAAGAACTCCCTATTGCCTATAGGATGAGGTCCAAACTCCTCAGTCTTATAAGGCTTTATCCCATCTATCCCCCAGTTTCCAGATGTCTAAGGCTTCCCAATACTTTTCCTATCTTCTAGTCAAAGTAAACCACCTAATTTTCTACATTTTCCTACCTCCCCCCCCCCATCTTTTCTCTTGTTCTTCCCCTAGAAAGCCTCTTCATCCTACCAGCCCCATCTGAGGTGCCACCCCATCCAGGAAGCCTTTCTTGATTTCCTTCAACCATATCACTCACCACCACCAACTCCACCACCCCCATCCCCCACCCTCCCACCCCTGCCCAAGCTGGAAGTGGTCTATTGTCCCCAGAAATGTATTACTTCTATAGCCTGGATCACTTCCTGTCCTATCTTGTTCTATTTGTGTATATAATTTATCTCCATACTAGACTGTGAGCTCCTTGTGGGCAGAGACTACATCTTATTCATATGTATTTCCCATAATTCCTGATACATAGCACTCCTTCAATAAAGGTTATATTGAATTGAGAATGTAATGACTCTCTAATTATAGAGTGTAGCAACATCAACTGGAATCCAAAGTCACTTGCTATTATGGCAGCCGGACTTTCCCTGCCTTTAAAATAAAAGCGTGGTGGGGAGGGTTGAAAGAGATAATTTCTAAGGTTCCTCCCAGCTCTGATAGTCTATGTTTCCATGAATTCTGCAAAAAAAAAAAAAAAAAATCTGGTCAAGGAAGGAGACAAAATTAATGTTGTTGGTCCAAGAGTCAGGCAGCCAGTTAAGATAAAGCTTCCACAACATTGCCTTAGGAAACATTTCTCAGCTCTTCAAGGTGCCCACAAGTGGACTAGTCTGACTTCATCACTGAAGGCCAGATAATCATGTTAGGAATGCTTACCCAGATTCCTGATCAGGACAAGGTTAGACCAGAGAAAAGCATTGGGATCTGAATACAAGAGATCTGGATTTAAATTCTGACTGCCATTTATGACCCAGAACTGCAACATGTAGTAGGAAAAAATGCCAGCTACTGATTTAGGATATCCAAGTCCAAAGCCCAGCTCTGTCACCTACAACCTATGTGACTATGGGCCCTCTCTTGTCTTCAATTTCCTCCTCTGTAGGGAGCTGGATTAGATATTTTTAAATCCCCTTTCAGCTCAAAACTATGAAAACACGTGAGCTCCCTTTCATTTCTGGCAGTCTTATGAATTGCCAGTAGTCGAGTCATGACATTAATTTCCCTGACAATCTTTCTACTGTTGCCTTTCTTCAAATCCCTCCAGACTCACAGTTTACCTATGGCAACCAAAGCTCTTACTGAATGAAAAGGTAGGGGTGAGACCCCAGAAGTATGGTGATAGTCATGCTGCCCTGTCCTCATTAACCAGGCAACACCTGGAGTATGATGTGCTGTTGTGGGCACCAGATTTTAAAAGACCATTGATAAACGAGACAGCATCCAAAAGCAGTCAGACAAGACGACCGGGCACTTCAAGTCCATGTCATCTGAGGATCTATGGCCTGAAGAAAAGGCTTTGGCTTGCCTTCAAGTACTGGAAGAACTATCATGTAAAAGATGGAATAATTAGATTTGTTTTGTTTGGTTCCAAAGGGCAGAACCAAGCAATATGTAGGAGCTACAGGGAAGTAAATTTAGGCTATTTTAAGAAGAAAAATTCCTAACAATTGGTTATGAAAAAGTAGAATGAACTGTCTCAGGAAGCTGCGAGTTCCACCCTCACAGATCTTCAAGTAATCTAGACAACCATGTGTTGGATCTGTTAGAGTGGAAGTTCTCTCAGGTCTTGGTTGGATCATGTAATTGTATTTCAGGTTTTTTTTGTTTTTTTTTTTTTGTAATGGTCTGTATTTTAGTTTACATGTTTAAATGTGATGCCTAGTCTGCTTTGAGAAGGGATCACAGAGCTCAGTAGATAGCCAAAAGGGACTGGGAACAAAAGACAAGCTCCTAGAGTTGAGATCCTGGACCAGATGGTCATGAAGTTCCTTCCAATTCTAAAATCCACTGATTCAGAGGAAAAACAAAGACACAAAGCCAGGTTGGAAGAAGCCTGGACTAGGTGGTAATCAAGAGCCCTGGATTAGAGTGCCCACTCTGCCAATAACTCACATATATTGCAAACCTGGTTCCTTCCTCACCTGCTCCCACCCCAGATAATTTTCTTCCTTTGTAAAACGATAAAAAAAAATCTGCTCTCCATTTTCCAGATGCAAGATACACTATGTCCTCTGCACAGTACAAAGACCAGACAAGGGCCAGAACTTCCTGCTGTGTTCTCATTTAGACTGCCAGCCCCCAGGGTTGGGACTAGGTGTTCTGGGGACCATTGTGGAGGAAATGCCATTAGGAGTGAGAATAGAGTTAGTGCTGTGGCCACTGACCCTGATCCCTAAAGGGAAGGAGGAGACCTCATTGGGTACTATCTGAGACACTGGAAGCCACAAATGCAAACCCAAGTCACTGTTCCCTAGGAGTTATCCACTAGTGAAGAGAGTAATCTCCCACCGATGGGAAACAGGTAAGTGCCTCCTTCAAATGCTTCTTTCTGATAAGCCCTTTACAAGGTAGCTATTTTTCCTCAGTCTTTACTTCAGGCCAAGTCAGTTGAATAACCTGCCTCAGTTTCTCCAATCTGTAAAATGGGGATAACACCTAGAGCATCTCCTCAGGGTTGATATGAAACTTGTTATGAAGAATTGTCTGGGGGGAAAAGCCACCAATTCCTTCCTCTGGGTTTTTCCACGGCCAAGATTTGTGACAAGATATTAAGAAGCACTTAAATTCCTGAAGTGAACTAAATTCAGAGCCCTGGCCTAGAGGTTAGGAGCCTTGGGCCCAAGCCCCTGCTCTGTACACAGTAAACAGCAACAGCTTGACTGTCTAGAGCACTGGCAAATGTGGAGTCAGCAGGCCAGGGCCCTGGTGTGTACTGGCCATTCAGCTGAGGCTTGGGTTCCATGTCTTAACCATGGTAGTCTCACACAAAATGGAGATACCAGCTGCCATACAGAGTTGTGGGAAGGGATCTTCCCATGTTTGCCATGTGATCACTTTATTGAGATGGGAACAACAGGGAAAAGTGGAAAGCATGACAATGGGAAGTGATTAATCTACCTAACTCAACACCACAAGGCCACGGAAGGGCCCATATTACTGATTCCCAAGAGAAGTCAGGGATTTTTTCCATTACCTTGACTTCAGTACTGATTAGGGCCAAGACCTCCAGGTTGTAGCCGGAGCAGGGAAAGGCACAGGTGTGGGCAGAGGGAAGTGTGGCAGAATGGGAGGAGCCCTGAATTTGGGTGTTAGCCCAAGTGTGAACCCTGCCTCTTGTCTTTAGGCCAGCAGTTGAACTGGACCTAAGGGAACTTAAGATTTGCAAAGTGCATGCATATCAGAGAGTGGCCTCTCTCATTTACCTCATGGTAAAGAACAAGACTTTACTGGGAGCAAAAAGTTTGAGAACCACTGCTGTAGGCTATTCATGTTACCTCTCCTTTTTGTTAAAAGGCGGGGAAGGGACAGGACAAAGACTGAATTAAAAAGACACACCCCACCTCAAAGTTCTGTTGTGAAGGCAATTAACTAGACAACCTCTAAAGCCTTTTTAAAAAAAGTGATACTGTTCCATTGGAGAAATGGCAATTGCTTTTCTAAATCCTCTTCTTGGGACAAGCAACCCTAGGCGAACGTTCTTGCACACCTAGAATCCCCAAAACCTTAGCCTAGATGCTATAGATAAGTGGGAGGGGCTGAGCCACCCAACAGGTTGGCATTGAATGGCGCCAGGTTGGTTCCCCTACCTCAAAGCTAGGCTTGATCTGTTTATACTTCCAACCTCAAGCACATACAAAATCCTCAAGAACCCTCAGGCATTCTGGGCTCTGGACCTAGCTATGGGGCCACACATTGTTTCCCTTGGAATTCCCACAGCATTGATACTGCCCACAGGATTCCCATCATTCAGGTTGGCAAAAGGTGAAACAGTTCATAGCCTAGACCTTTTTAATGCAGAGACTGACCTGATGGGACAGGGAGGGCAAAATTCTTTCCCCATCTTACCTGATTTGGCAGCATATCTCCCCCAGCAATTGACTATAGGCACACAGTGCAGCCCTCCTCTGAAGTGGCCCTCACTGGGAAGAAGGCGTTTGAACAGTTAAATTTAGGAATATCTCAGGATCACAGATTTAGAGCTGAAATGAAACTGGCAAACTGAAGCACAAACAGTTAACCCCGAGGCGGATCAGAAGCCAGGCTTCCACCGGAATCAGCTGAACAGAGAGGCTGCCTGCAGTGAAGGTAAGTGGGCCATGATGCCCGGCTCTGGGCATGTGAAGTTATCACAGGGAAGGGGGATTTGACTTGGCCCCTAGGGCACAATGAGAAGTTACTGGTGGGTGGAAAGTAAAAGAAACAATTCAGCTTGCAACAAAAAACTTACTAATGATGGGAGCAGGCCAAAAGTGTAATGAATGGGTAATTTGCAAGGTGGAGTGTTTTCTACTGCTAGAAAAAAAATCTTCAAGCTGCAGCTGAGTAATTAATTGTCTGCAGAATATTCCTGGTCACGGAAGGGTTGGACAGATGATAGATGAGGACCTTTCCAACTCTGAGAGTCCGTGACGTCCCGAATGGGGGAGCATCATAGGCTCAAGGACTGATCTAGAGTGCCCTACATCAGCTGATCCAACCTCCTTCACAAACAACGAAAATCAAGGTCCCCAGAGGGGAAGGGCTGGGACTGGGATCTCTGTTCCCGGGAAACACAGAACAGTCTAGTATCACAGGATTTAGAGCTGGCAGGAACCTCTGCTCCCATTCTGCAGATGAGTAAACAGATGCTGAGAGTCTTGCCCAAGGCTGTCTAGGCATTAAAGGTCAAATCTGTTGTTCAGTTGTTTCAACCTCAGTCCTGTCAAGAGTCTTTGTCTGACAAAACCCATTTGGGGTTTTCTCGGCAGATACTGGAGCAGTTTGCCATTTCCTTCTCCAGCTCATTTTACAGATGAGGAAAGTGAGACCAACAGGGTTAAGTGACTTGCCCAGGATCACACAGCTAAGTGTGTGTGTCTTCTTACAGATTTGAACTCAGGTCTTCCTGTCACCAGGCCCAAAACTCTTTCTACTGGCCACCTAGCTGCCCTTTAGCTTCAAAGCTAGGATTCAAATGCTGGTCTCCAGAGTCCATATTTTGTGCTCTCTCCTTTACACTAAGCTGCCTCCCACCACTCCTTTCCCCAGCCCTCCAGCACCGGATCCGAGTGCTGAGAAAGTGCTTTCCTCCTATCCTGATGGAATACAAAAACAGGATTAGATGATGCAGACTCCTCTCCAGAGGCCAGAGTAGTCTCTGAACATAATGAGGGAGCTACAGGGCCTCTAAACTGACCCTCTCTGTATACAGCAAGTAAGTATCCAAGAGCAAGGGTGTAACAGACCTTCAAGTCTACCTCACTTATGGAACCCATGGGAAAACTAAAAAAGAGGAGAGGGGTCAGCCTCCCAAAGCACGAGTTAGTGGCACCCAGCTGGTTTTGTATCTGAACCAACTCAAATGAACTAAAGAAGAGATCTTCCACTTGCCCTGGGCTCCTTCCCTTCCCTTTCACTCACACAGATACTGCTGTCATTTGTAACCTGCTTCAGTGTGGTTTTAGGGGTGGGGAGCAGAAAGAAATCCAACATGAATTCGACATCCTGATCCCAGGAGAGGTCAGAGCCAGGAGGGCTCTTAAAAAAATTAAATCAGGGAGGGATCTGGCCTCAATCTCCCCCCCACCCTCCACCTGTAAAATGGAAGAACCTTTAGAATACTTGAACAGAAGTGTTAACTGTTGTCAGAAGAGTAAACTTCCCAGATACCTGGAAGCTTAGTCCAATTCACTTTAATCATGGGCAGAAAGAAATGTGCCTCTTCAAACAGGATAATGAGCCTCCCTTTACTGCAGCTTGTAAAAAGCTATTCTGACGGCTTAATCGCACCTCTCACCCTCTTTTCTCAGCTGCCCAAGCCCAAAGTGCCATAGGACCAAGGTGGGACAACACAGGATGGAAGCAGGGACAGTTCCACTGAGTTCCTTGAACTTTTTGTATCCCTAGCACTTAGTAGGTCTGGCACATAGTAGGTGTCTAATAAATGTTTGCTGACTGAATGGATAATAAGCCGACTTTAGGGGCTGGGTAAAACCAAGCACGTTGATACTGTGTGGGCTGTGGAAAACACTGACCTAAAAGTGAGGAGGCCTGAGTTCTGCCACTAATGTGGCATAAGCCGGGGATGTCATTCCTTCTCCAAGTCTGTTTCCTCATCCACAACAAGATAAAGTTAGAATAGGTATTTTCCGTGTCTTTTTCAGAGCTAACATTCTATATACTGCCACGGTGCAAACTATCCAGGGGTCAGAGGTCTAAGGTCAGAGAATTATGGGGCCCCTGTTGTAGTGAACAAAGTAGGACAGTCTCTTCACTGTGTTCAGGGCAAGGATGCCAAGCTGGGCTTGTTTCTTTGATTGCTTCCTTCTCCTCTCCCCTCCCCCCAACACCAGACAGCACATTAGACACAGACGTGATCCAAAAAAAAAAAAAGTCGGGCTTGCTGGCAGCTACCGGGATAACACAGCGGAGAAGCCCCATCAAACCTAGATACCATTTATTACTCTGTGCAGGAAAGGCAAGAAAATGTGGTTGGTCACTTGGAGTCTTTGAGCTGGGTAGGACTCAGTATCGGTAGTGGTCAGGTTTGAAGGGGCCCTCTCTGGGGAGGCCCAGGTACTGGGACTGTTTTTCTGTCAGCTTGGTTAGCTTCACATTCAGTTTGCCAAGGTGGGCCTCAGCCACAGCTTCATCCAGCTGTAAGGGGAGAACAAGAGAAAGTGAGCCCCGCATCCCAGACTCACTAGTCTGGAAAAGTTCGGCTTCTCTCAATCCCAGTTCCTTCTCTCCACACAACTCCCATCGTAATCCAGCTTCTCCTCACCTTGAACCAGGACTACGGCAGTGGCCTCCTCATGCACCTTTCTCCGTTACAGCCTCCATACTGCTGCTAACGGGATTTTCCTCAAGAACACATCTGACCACGCCACATGCACATTCAATAAAAATCCCAATGGCTCACCAGGATCAAATACAAACTCCTTGGTTTGGCATCAAATGCCCTTCACAACCTGGCTCAACCTACCTTTCTATCCTTATTATATTACATTTTATTATATTTACTGTCATTGTCATTGCGCAACTCTTTGTGGTCCCATTTAGGGTCATCTTGGCAAAGATACTGGACTGGTTTGCCACTTCCTTCTCCAGCTCATTTTAAGATTAGGAAACTGAGGCAAAGTGGGTTAAGTAAATTGCCAAGGGTCACCCAGCTAGCAAATATTTGAGGCCAGATTTGTACTCAGGTCTTTCTGACTCCAGCCCCAACACGTTATCCACTGTGCTACCTACCTTACCCTTCTCCACCAAAAAAAAAAAAAATCTTTTTGCATACTCTTACATGTGCATGGGATGGGCATAAGCTCCTTGGGAATAGACTGTTACTTTTTTTTTCTTTATGTATATACAGCACCTAGCACAATGCTGAGCACAGAGCAGGTGCTGGTCAATGCCTGAGAAAGGCCTAACTCAATTACTTTAAAGGCACAGTACGGTTCCCCAGAGAACTGGGAAGAAACTAAAGGGGAAGACAATTGTGCCTTCCCAACCCCCAAGATGAAAAGGCTGCTGGGGGCAGTCAGCCAAATCAGAGACAAGAGACAGCTGACCACAGACACAGAGGTGGCCCAGTTCCATTCAGGGTAAGGCTGGGCAGGGACAAGTACAGAAAAGACTTTTCCCAAAGCCAAATCAGTCAAATTAATTAAACACTACTGCCTAATGCAGGCACTTAATAAACTCATGCTGAATTCAGGACTTGAGGTGCAAAGATCCCAAGGCCCGGAGTAGAAAAGGGCTTTGCACTCTTCTCCTGAATCTGCCCCTACCTTCTGGTATGACATAAGGCACCCTACCCTCCTTGCCCTATGTGAGCCTGAGGACCCCTTCTATAACGCTAGGCTTGAATGCCTGCTAGTAAGGACAGTGGATGGAGACTATGGGATGTCAAAGGGCCCTTTCAGTTGTCAGAATCACCTAACTTGGGGCAGGAAAACGATCCATAGAAATGAGCCACCCAGGGAAACCTGAGTATGTGGCTGGCCGGAGCCATTATCTGGCCATTTCTCTTTAGTAGCATGTCTACATGACACTTTACACTCATCAACAGCCTCCCCTGTCTTTTATCTCATCTGTTTCTCAGAGTAGTTTCCTCCTCAATAAATAAAAGCTGAGGAAGAGGGGGGGAAAGGGACACCAGAACCAATACAGAAAGGATTAGCTCAAGGTCACACAGTAAGTCAGGCCTAGAATTTGGAAATCTTTTTTTGTTTGTTTTTTTTTGGGGGGGGGTTGGAGGGGCAATTGGGGTTAAGTGACTTGCCCAAGGTCACATAGCTATTAAGTGTTAAGTGTCTGAGGTCACATTTGAACTCAGGACCTCGACTCAGGGGCCAGTGCTCTATTTACTGCTCCACCTAGCCACCCCTGAATTTGGAAATCTTGATGCTCAGAGATGTGATGGGGGAAAGTCCAATGAGAGAAGTTACAGAAAGCTATCCAGTGTGGCCTAGATGCATCCCTTGACCTACCCACACCAAAGCCACCTTGGCAGCTAGGCTGAGCAGGAAGCTCATGGGGAGGGAGAAGCAGTAGCCACTGACCTTCTTGGGGAGGAAGTGCACTCCCACAGGGTACTTGTCTGGGTGGGTCCACAGCTCAATCTGGGCCAACACCTGGTTGCTGAAGGAATTGCTCATCACAAAGCTGGGATGGCCCATGGCACAGCCCAAGTTGACCAGACGGCCTTCTGCCAGCAGGATGATCCGCCGCCCATTCTTCAGCTTATAACGGTCCACCTAGCCGGGTGGGAAAGAGAGGTGAGAATGGGATACCAGGAATGCACCTCCCTCTTCCTTCCCTTCCCCAACAATACCCCTGTATCCTCTACCCTCCAAAAACCAGACACATAAAGCTAGAAGGGACCCCAAAGGTCATCTAGGCCTAACCATACTTAAACAGGAATCCATCTACAAACTAGTTCATAAATGGTCATCTAGATACTTGGCTAGCCAAGTACCACCTACTCTAGCCCTGTCTCTAACCACATAAATGCCACATTCTCCCTTCTTCCTTCACCCTGGCTCAGTCTCCCAAGGATGGGCAGAGCAAGTAAGGGCCAGTGCCAAGACACCCCAGGGCTAAAATTAATATACACAAAAAGGAGGTAGCTCAATGGATGGAGCCAGGCCAGAGGGAAGTTTGGGTGGGCTGAGGAAAGAGCCAGGCCCTGGATCCCTGTGGTTCCCTGGATTTCTGCCATTCACTAATAATCACCAGTTTGCCTTTGCTACTGCTCATGTATGCACATGCATACCACTATATACAAAGCTGTGTATCGCTTTGGGAGATGGGAGAGGGTACCAGTCTGCTCCACTCCAACCTAAGAAAGCCCAGGGGATCCTGGGGACTATGGCCATTCAAAGAGGTTCAAGAAATGTGCTTCAATGAATGTCAGCATCCAGGCTCGACACTGTATAGTCCCTGTCTCCCTTTGCTCAACTAATGTATCCATAGAGAACAGTGACCCCTTTTGTGTGTATCTCTTTTAAGTGGACCAGAGGGCAGAGGAAGTGTTTCTGCACAAGTCCCAACAGGGAAGGAGAGCTTGAAACCCCAAGGAAGGGAAGGAGGCCAGGGCTTCACAGCACGCATGCACGTGCACACGCACACGCACACGCACACGCACACGCACACACACACACACACACACACACATATATCCCCTCCCTCCCTCTACTCTTAACCCACCTGGAACCTCCCCCCAGCCTCCATCCGACCCCAGGTCCCTTAATGCTAGCCAATGTCAACCCTGCTCCCACCCTCTTCCCACCCAAACCAGAGTGCTAAGGAAGGGTCTTTCCATTCTTCTTCTCCAGAGTCACAGGATTCTAGATGTAGAGCTGGAAGGGACCCTAGAGGCATCTGATCCAAGCTCTCATTTTACAAATCAGGATACTGAGGTCCAGGGAAGACAAATGACTTGCCCAGGACACCAGAATACCACAGGAGTAGAATCAGAAGACTCCAGAGCCCATGACAGCTCCACTGTGCCATGCTTCCCAATGCCTCAGACCAGAACCCTGCAGACACTCCAGAGCAGGTGTACCTGCCTAAAATCAGGGATAATATAGAAAGAACCTACTGCACCCCCACACCCAGGCCCTCCGGGGCAAGCCCTCACCTGAGGTTTCACATTCACCTTCTCCACAGAATTCTGATTCAGCCACTTTACATCTATTTCCACATCAAAGTGGCCAATGTTGCATACTATGGCGTCATCCTTCATCTGCTCAAAGTGCCTGTGGTGGGGGTAGGAATCAGGGGTCACAGGGTGAGGGGGAGAAGAAGCAGGAGCTAGGGAACAGAGCAGACAGGAACTCTTGGCTGTAAGGGAAGAGGAGCAACAAGGCTTGAGGGAATGAATGCTGAAGGAAGGACAGTTGGAAGGGAGGGAGCAACAGGGGAAGAACACAGGAGTGTTGGGCCAGAAGTAAAACACAGAGCTAGACAGTGAGGAATGAGGGAATGTACAGGGAGATGGGCAAGGACATTGGGAGGACAGACAGAGCCCTCCCACCCTTGCCAAGGAGCTGGGCCTCACCTGCCCAAGATGATGTCTACACATCCTGTGGTGGTGACAAAGATGTTTCCCTCTTTGCAGGCCTCATCCATGGTGGTCACCTCATAGCCTGAGCAAAGGCACACACATGCAGGCATCAGCCCTGTGACCGCCCCTGAGGACCTAAGTTGAGACCCTCACAGGCTGTTCTGGCCCCCTACTCACCCTCCATAGAGGCCTGCAGTGCATTGATGGGGTCTATCTCTGTGATGATGACTCGGGCCCCAAAGCCCCGAAGGGCCTGTGCACAGCCCTTGCCCACATCACCATAGCCTGCAACCACAGCCACCTTGCCTGCAATCATCACATCTGTGGCTCGTTTGATGCCATCAATGAGGGATTCACGGCAGCCATATAGGTTGTCAAACTTGCTCTGAAAGGAGGTAAGGAAAGGAGCTTGTAGACCAGGAAGCTTTCATTGGGTCCCTCCCCAGCCCAAGAACTCAGAATGACTCCCTATTACCCTCCAGATCCAGGAGCCCTAGATTCTAGTTCCAGTTCTACTGTTAACATGATATGGCCTTTGGTAAGTTACCTCCCCTCTCTGGGCCTCGGTTTTCTCATTTCTAAGGTCCCTTCCAACTCAAACATTCTGTGACTCTATGAATCTCTGAAGGTCTAATTTCCTAATCTGTAAAACAGGAACATCCATAACTAACAACATACATTCTAAAGCACTTCAAGATTTACAGAGCACTTTTCTCATAACAACTCTGTGAGGTAGACGGTACAAGGATTCTGATCCCTATTGCAGAGATGTGTAAATACAGGGCTCACATGCCTTGTCTCTGCTCACAGAGTGGGTAAGTCATAGGATCATAAGACCATAGGCTTAGAGCTGGAAGGAACCTCAGAAGTCGTCTAGCCCAACCCTGTCATTTCACAGATGAAGGAGCTAAGGCCCAGAGGGGTTAAGTGACTTACCTAAAGTAACACAGCTAGTCTGTGACAGAGTAGGAACCTGTATAGATTTCAGGTCTTGGGGATTCCAAGTCCCACACTGTCCACTACATCATGCTGGTCACCAGGGACTATCACCTCACCTGGCCTGCTACAGGGCTGTTTGTGAGGCTCAAATGGGAATAAATATAAATGTATGATTATATTATATATATGATATAAAAATATACTACATTATATATGCACATACATACATACATACATACATACATACATACATACAACTACCCTGAAAACTGTAAAAGGGCCTTGTAAACTAAATCTTGCCCTGCATGGAGTCACTGGAGAGAAGGGGTCTGGAAGCCAGGAGAGGACAGTAGTACCTTGGTAACAGAATCGTTCACATTGATGGCTGGCACTTTCAGAACTCCATTGGCCTTCATCTTGTATAGGTTGTGGACACCTGTGGTGGTTTCCTCTGAGATGCCTCTGATGCCTGCACCAAGGGATGCTCCATGAGGACCAGTCTCCAACAATCCAAGCCCTCTGGAGCCCCCCCTTAATGAAATCCCCTTCAACATTCAACAAGTGTCACCTTGCTCACAGCCTGCAGTTTGGGACAGTGGTGGTGGGAAATTAAATTCCTCCGGTCTCCCTCCCATTAGAGCCCACCCCTGAGAGAGGGGGAGGAAGGAAAAGACCAGCATTGAGGCATATCAATATTTCTCCCCCTACCG
>JAQQSW010005177.1:0-14260 GCA_028646575.1 Pseudocheirus occidentalis | reverse complement strand
CCTGTGCAATTACACAGATACAGCCTGTATTGAATTGCTGCTCCTCCCAGTGGGCGTGGGTGACAGGGGAGGAATTGCAAGAATCTAGTATTTAAAGCTATACAATCAAATGCAACTGGGAAATAATACATACAGGGATGGGGGCAGGGCTTTCTAGCCCTGCTAGAAAGCTAGAGGGGTGTTGGAAGAAGGCATAAAAGGGAACAGATTGTGGGAGAGGTCTTACAGTGGGATCAATGTTCTGGGCTGGGGGGTAGGGACAAAAAGGGGAGAAAATTTGTAACTCAAAACCTTGTGGAAATGAATGATGTAACCAAGAAAATAAATTAAAATTAAAAAAAAAAAAGAGTAGACTGTGTAAGCTTTATGTCTATGAATTTGACTTCAAGTCCTGACAGAATTCTGGAATGTACTACCAAGTGAATGATTTATGAAGATTTCAAAAAATGGTGCCCAATAGAGTCAGGATGGCTTCACCAAGAATAGGTCATGCCAACCTTCAGTGGTTTTCTGTACTATCTCTTCTCAACAACATCTCTTCCCTTCCCCACCTTTCTGAACATTAGAGACGTTAAATTGGTGCTCAAAAGACTAGTGTGTGTCTTTTACTAGAAAACCAGAGAACACATTAGTTCAAAATAAGCGAGGTTTAAACAAGCGGCATAGTATGATAAGGGGTGGAGCGGAGATTTCTCTCTTATCCACAAAGGGATACTCTATCAGACTCCCATACAACCAAAGGAGAAAAGAACATATATGACCAAGGAATATGTGCATAGGGCATACTTGTAGGCAACACAGATGGCCAAAACACATACTTCTTAAGAGACTCATGCTTCTGACACTGCAACACCTGGTGGAACTTTGTCCTTAGCAGCAGTCAGTTCATAAGCATTCATTAAGCACCTCCTACCTGCCAAGTACTGTAATACGCACTAGAAATACAAAGAAAGGCAAAAAGATTACCTGCCCTTGGGACTCACCTTCTAATGGGGAAAGCAACATACAAACAATGATACATGAACTGGGAAATAAAGCACTAGCATTGATTGTAACCAGGACTGTAACATTGACTGTAACTTTGTGCAGAAGGTGGGATATTCCTGTCTTCATTATGTATTCCTGTCAGGTACAAATTAGAGGCTTTCCTACTTTATTGACAGGGTTACCAAATTGCCATAGTAGGGTAAATATTGTAAATATAGTTTACGAAGATCTTAACAAAGCAACTAACAAAGTCTCTCATGCTATCTTTCTGCCTAAGATGTAAAGATGTAGGGTAGGTGATTGCAGAATTTATTAAACAATTAATGATCTAGGAGCTAGGTGGCATGGTAGACAGTGTCTGGAGTCAGGAAGACCTGAGTTCAAATCCAGCCTCAGAAACTTCTTAGTTGTGTGACCATGGGCAAGTCATTTAACCTCTGACTGCCTGGCAAAATAGATCCACTAGAAAAGGAAATGACAAATGAGTCCAATATCTTCAGCAAGAAAGCCCCAAATGGGATCACAAAGGGTCGGACATGACTGAAGCAACTGAACAACAACTGACAGTGGACAGTGTTAGGTCTGGAGTCAGGAAGACCTGAGTTCAAATCCAGCCTTAGACACTTCTTAGTTGTGTGACCATAGACAAGTCATTTAACTTCGCCATATCCCAGACAACTCTATAAGTTGTAGAGAAGGTGTGGATGTTTGCATTGGTAAAAGGAGTTTAATCTGCAGGAGTTCCCCATACTAATGAAATTAAAGACCCAGTTTCACCCAAATCATAGTGATTTATATGAGTAATAATAACGCTAACATTTATATTGCATTTTAAGGTTAGCAAACGGCTTTATAAATATACATGAATGAAATGCTCATTTGTTTAATCACCTTGGAGCATTATAAAAAGCAAGTATATGATTAACTATGTATTAGATTAATTTTTGCTGTCAGTCTTATTTTATTATATGTGCTCAGCCTCCAGACTTTGTTGCTTAGGTAGCATGGTCTTCTGCTCCCAACATTAGAAAAATTAAAGAAAAATCAATTATAACTACCTAGATGTGGCCACGGAATTTATAAATTGAGTATGTTGTGATCCCCCTTATAGAATCTAAATTCCAGTACTTTTTCTGTGAACATAAGGACTAGTAAACATGTCCACAGTTGTTATGGATTTGGGATTTTACCTTCCTTTAAAAAAAAGAGGCAACAAATAACATAAAAGCTGTCGATGGAAGATCTGTGCAATAAACAACTTGAACCCTCTTATACTTTGAACTATGGCAAAGATGAATCATATGTTTTTCTTCTTGTAGAAAAGGAACCAAGAAAATCATTAAAGTTTTATGGTCTCGGTTACTTCCTAGAAACCATGTGTGAAATTCATTGCACCCTGATGGCTCTTTGTGCCCACCATTAAAAAGAAGGAAGTTTGGGATTGAAAAAGGTTTTCATTCTACAAACATCCCTCTGGCATAACCTATCAGTGATAATATTGCTGATCACTTGTAAAAAACGTGTTTCAGTGTACAGAGATAGTACATTCACGAGCCAGCGGAGGCAGGTTTGCAGAGTAAATAGTGTCCTGTACTTGGAATTAAGAAGTCCTGGGGTCAAATCTTATCTCTGATATATATTAATTGTATGACCATGGCAGCCATGCCAATTTAGAGCTATGGCCCCTAAAAATGACTAAAGAGTATCTACTCTTTGACCCAGTGATATCTACTAGTCCTATGTCCCCAAAGAGGTCAAAGAAAGAAAAAAAATGGATCCATAAATACAAGTATATTTATAGCACCTCTTTTCATAGTAAAAGATTTAAAGATAGGAAACCTTAAGGAGGTACCTCTCTATTCAAGAATGGCTGAACAAATTGTGGAACGTGAATGAAACAGAATATTGTTTCACCATAAGAAACAATAAACTGGAGAGTTTCAGAGAAAATTGAGACTACCTGTGTGCACTGATACAGAATAAAGTCAACAAAACAAGAGGATAATTTGTCAGTCAATAAGCATTTATTAAGTACCAACTATATACCCAACATTGTGCTATAGTGTACAAATTATAACTGTTTAATTTATATGATATGACATTATTACATTATATTTAAAAAAAAGACTTTGAAGAACTCAAGAATTCTGATCAGTGAAAAGACAA
Organism: Pseudocheirus occidentalis; assembly: GCA_028646575.1. Classification (NCBI taxonomy): domain Eukaryota; kingdom Metazoa; phylum Chordata; class Mammalia; order Diprotodontia; family Pseudocheiridae; genus Pseudocheirus; species Pseudocheirus occidentalis. Next base: position 11,107 of record JAQQSW010005177.1, on the reverse strand, counting down.
ACCAAAATTACAGAGGTCCCATGATGAAGAGTGTTACCCATCTCCTGATAGAAAAGCAATATACACAAGCAGCAAAATGAGTCACTTTTTTGGCATGACCAATATAAGAATTTATTTTTTCTGACTTTGTATACATATCTGTTATAAAATTTTTCTTTTTTTTGTTGCTAAATTGAAAGAGAAAAATGAGAGGGGAAGAAAATGAAAATAAATTATTATTAACTAAAAATATAATAAAAGTATATATTTTTTAAATGTGAGACCATGGGCAAGATGCAACCTCTCAGCCTCAATTTCCTAACCTATAAAATGGGGATAATGATACATTCAATTCCTACCTTACAGGATCATTGTGAGATTTAAATGAAATAATGTATACAAAGGGTTATCATCATATTCAGGGAACCTAGCTATGTATCTAGAAAAGGAAGCTATGAAGTATATATAATTTATATATTTATATATATGTAATTATATATGTCATATATATAATATATATTATATATAATTAAATTAAACTTATGAGTGTATCAACCTGATTCTTCTTTCCATAGTCTTCACAGAATCCAGTCCAAAGCAGCAAGTATTAAAGAAATCTACTAAAAATTTTATCTATAGCTTACCCAATTAATGATCACCTAACTTTCATATGAAGATTGTCAGTTGGGGAGCAAGCACCCATGATCCCCCAAGCTAACCAATTTCACTTTTGGTCACCTCTAATTGTTATGGAATTTATTCCACAATCAGATCTAAAGTTACCTCTTTGGACTTCCACCTGTTAATTAATCTAGTCCTTCTTCTCAATGAGAGTCTTTCAAATGCTTGAAGACAATAATGATGCCCCCAAGTCTTCTGTTCTCTAAACTGAATGTTCCCAAGTCTTCCTACTAATCTTTGTGTGGCCTAAACTGGAGGACCTTCACCATTTTAATTACCCTTTTCAGGCTGCTCTATAGCTTATCAATGTCCTTCCTAAAATATGGTGCCCAGAACTGAATACAAGATGGGCCACTTTATCACCTGCAAGGTCCTCGACTCTTGTTCTTCTATTTTTGTCACCCAAGATTTCATGGCTGCTAAAGCATACTGTTGAATCTTATGGTATTTTCAGACCAATAATCCCTAATAAAACTTTGGAGAACAAATTTATAAGAATGGAGAAATGAAGTTCCTTTGCGTTCTCTTTTATGATTGCCCCTGAAAGACAAGGAGGATGAGCCTGCAGTCTTTCGGTAATGTAATTTTGACCCCACATATTGACTGGCAGGAACCAATACCCCTACCACTACCACCACAACCATAGTACACAAAACTTGAGCATGATCCTTCCCTACAAAAAAAGAGGAACTAAGACTGTACGTAGGGTAAAGTATGATGCTTAAAAAGTACAAGAGACATAGTTTCTGGGTAATTAATCATTTTATTGATAATGCCAGCATTGTATTAATAAAAAGAGGCCAGTGTCACTCTCAAATATGAAGAACAATCATGGCGGCAGGTTCATGGTTTATATAATTTTGGAAAAGTGGGTATTCCAGAGGATGGCAATCAACTCTAATTGGTTAACAATTAATGAAAGAATGAATATTATAATGAGAAGTGGGCTCATTCCAGTTCGAGGCTGAGAGAGTGACATGATGTTGCTCTCGGACAAAAAGACTATCTCTACACCTAGAGATAGGGCAATCTAGACACAGGATGTACCTCCACTACTTGACAAACTTGCTTGGATGGAATACAATGGGCAGGAATTTACCTTAGATAACATTCCTTGTAAGGCTGGGTGAGATCTAACCATGACTAAGGAAAAAGTTCAGCCTTTAGAGAATGAGCTTTTAAAATGAAGACTTTAGAAAAAGGGGGAATTCTGGATCTCCCCAAATCATTGGTTATTAATAATCATTTCTCTCAAAAGTTCAAGATTTATCTCCTATTGAACACATTCATTTCTTGTTCAAGATTTGAATACCAAGAGCTCTGCACCTTCACTATCATTGAATACCTGAACACACTGAAAGGGACTAGAAAGCTCCTTACCTTAGCATTTGCATGAGCTCACTCTGAGACACAACATAGCACAGTGGAACAACCAAAGAATTTACAGAATTTGGAATCAGAAATCTGAGTCTGAATCCAAGTTCTCCTTGCTATCTTCTTGACCTTGATCCTTACCTGTAAAATAAGGAAGTTAGATCCATCACCCAACATCCTGTAGTGCTAGAATCAGCCTCTTCTTGTTAGGAGGACACAAGCCTAATATTTACATCACTTCAAACACCAGTGGCTAAGCCCTTGAAAGTTTTTTGATGGTTTTAGTTTTCAGTAGCCAAACATACACAGAGGGGTTGGATAGTTTCCCAGAAACCACAAAGTGATGAAGAAAAAAGCCTTTGGTATCTCACAAATTAATTTTAAGTACAGCCAGATCTGATGGTAACTTTTTATGCTTCTTATCACTAAAATATAGCAGACCCTATACTTTACATTCAAATGCCTTAAAAGAAAAAATGGGTCTCCAGGTAAATTAAGAATCAGATTAATGACTTTTCTGTATCTCCTAATTGGTATGATTTAGAGGAAATTGAGTTTTAATGACTCAGGGTGAAAATTTTGAGACAAAAGATATTTGCTTTAAAATAGCATCTAATTAAGAAAGGAAGATAATAAAACAAAGGCATATTGACTGGTACTTCCATTGCATGGCTCTTTCAAATATTTTACTCTTTTAAAATGGTACAGTTTCCTTTATCATCACCTTTACCCCTGTTTCTGATATAAACAGTCATTTTATGAATTTGAGAAAAATCCATATAGCCATACTGCATTTAATTTTCGTTTTCCAGTTCCTACTGAAAACCTTTCCCTCTATATCACATCAGCATAAGCATGATGTAAACAAAAAATAAGGCCCCATCTACCTTTCCAAAGCTTAGCATGGAAATTCCAGCAGCCTTTATGAAGAATTTTCATGGGCAGACCAGCTCCAGCTGCTCCCATACTGCCCCAAACCATTGGGAAAATGTAAGAAATGCATATGACCCAACCCACCAGTCACCTGACAAATGCCCAGCATTTGGTAGCTAAAAATAATTTCACTTCGGGGAGCATTTCCCACCTCAGCTACCAGGTATGTGGAAGTTTCAACCTTCAGCTTGACTTCATCTGGTCCCACAGGACACTGTTCCCATAGCCACTGCCAATGAAGTACAGGAAAATTTCCCCCTCAAAGTTTCCCATGTCAGTCCTATTCAAATAGAACCCCCCAAAGTGCCCTTGAAGAAAACTTACCAACCCCTAAGGGTAAGGTATATTTGAAGAACTGTGAACAGTAGATAGTCAGAATATTCTAAAACAAACAAGCCAAGTAGTATATGACAAAATTAGTTTATCTTTGACTAATAGGTACCTCAGAACCCACTGAACGAGCCTCTCTCCCCCCCCTCTTTCTCTCTCTCTCTTTTTCTCTCTCTCCCCTCTCTCTTTCTCTCTCTCTCCCTTTATTTTTTCATGCTTTTTTCCTCTTCAAAAGTAAGGAAACACCTTCTACCAATGCAGAATGTCAAGAGATGACTGGAACACCAAGATATTAACTGACTTACTTAAAGTCCCACAACTCATAGATGGCAGAGACAGGGAAGGCAAGGGAAGACATCAACACAGAGAAGCCTCCATACACTACTATGTGCTGCCTCCAGACTTTGCACATAGAAGGTACTTAATCAATGAGCTGACTTGCCCAAAAATGTACTAGATGACCACAGAGATTCCACCCTGCGCTGTGTATAACCTAGAATTTCCGTGAAGTCATAGAATCCTAAGAACAGAGTAGACCTTAAAGAGATGGAAGAGGCCTAGAGACAAACCACTTCCTTTTTTAGATGCTGGTATTGAAAGTCTAGAAAGGTTACCTACCTGCTCCAAGGTCACATAGGTACTAAGTCACAGAATAGCTATTCAAACCTAGGTCTTCTAATTCCAGATCCAGAGCTAATGCCACTTAAATCACATTGCTGTCTAATATAACCCAAACTCTCACTTTACAAAGATAAACTGAAATTCAGATTGATCTAAGGGTACAAAGCTAGTAAATGATAAGCCAGGTCTTCTGAATTCTAAGTCTAGTCATCTATTATAGCATGCTAACTTTTTCATCTCCAAACATGCATAGTTACCAGTATACTGATTATCCATCAGTCTTATTTTATAATCTATTTCCTTCCATTCCCTTCCATGTTTCCTGATCTATTCCCTTCCATATGTTCCTTTGGCATCTCTTAAAACTCTCAATTACCATCTACTTTCTCATCAGGTTTTCAAATATGTCTTAACCACAATTATGTGAGAGTAGTTACATATTAATGGAGTGGCATATAAGATGGGTAATGCAGCAATATTTTACACTTAGAAAAACTGCTTTAGCAGTACATTTTGGTAGTATGACATGATTCTTAAGTAAGTTAGGGGGAATAGATTTCTTTCCTTGAACCAGCTTGAAGGGTAAGGTAGTAGTAGTAGTAAAAGAACCAAACCCAGAATCAAGAGATGGGTCCAAATCTGAGCTTGGGCTTTTATCTTCTGTTAAAGCACTAACTGTACTGGTTAACTGTACAAACTAACTGGACTAATTCCCTCCTTTGTGCTATCTCAGGAAAATCACTTTACCTCTCTGCATGTCTCCTTTTCTGTAAAATAGAGATAATAACACTTGTACTTCCTTCCTCACAGAGCTGGTATAAGGACAGTACTTCATAAATCTTACAACTCTATAGAAATGTGAGTTGTTCTTGACCGTAAATTATAATCCCTCAATTCATGTAAAGAATATTTGGTATAGGTGGGCAATTAAGCATATGGGCCAGTAGTTACTATTGTTTTCTCAATCATTCTTTTTCAGTATTAATAGTCTCAGATTTTTTTTTCTATACCTTTGGTATAGATCTTCTCCTGCTGGAGATGCCTTCTATATTGACTCTTCAATGCCATCACAAGTTTCACCTCCAGCACTGATCTCCTCCATATACACAAACAATCTGATCTGGCCCTTTTCCCATCATTGCTCCTTTTGGTTCCAATTAAATCTCCTTTTAAAACCTATCCAGAACTGTGGTGTGACCATCCATATTTAGGCATAAAAGAAAGAAACTACCTTTGGTAGACTACAAATTCCCTTTGTAGGGTACAATGGAAAGAACACTGGACTTGGAGTCAAGGGATCCAAGTTTGAATACTAGTTCTGTTGCTAATTACCTGTGTGACTGAAGGAAATTCATTTAATCTTTTTCTGGTCTCAGCTCTTTTATGGGTAAGATAAGAGAGTACCTCTGAAGTCTCATCCCTATAGATAAAGATGTAAGGACTAAAGTTCTCTTAATCTTTTTAAATCATAGACCAATTTTTTTAGAGGGAGGTCAGACCTGTGGAATAAGCAGTAGAGAAAATGACTGGTGTAAAAACACCCTCTAATTGATGCAGATCAGCTACTTGTAACTTAGAGTTACAAAGAAAACCTGAGGGGCGGCTAGGTGGCGCAGTGAATAGAGCACCAGCCCTGGAGTCAGGAGGACCTGAGTTCAAATCTGGCCTCAGACACTCAACACAAAAACTAGCTGTGTGACCTTGGGCAAGTCACTTAACCCCAACTGCCCTCCAAAAAGCAAAAAAAAACAAAAACAAAACCTGAGACATTCACTGAGTATAGGTGACTTGTCCAAGGTCCTAGAGACAGGATTCTTTGAACCCATATGCCTTCACTTATCCTAAGGCTGCACCTCCATCCTCCACACATGTTTGCCTCTTAGCAATTTACCCTTGTAATCACTGAATTTCCTTCAACTAGTCTACCTAAACTAGTTGCTCCTGTCTCCTGGGTTGCTGCTGTTCAACTGTTCAGTCATGTCCAACTTTTCCATGAGACCATGGATCATATTTTCCATGGGTTTAGTTGACAAAGACACTGGAGTGGTTTGCCATTCCCTTCAGTGGATTAAAGCAAAGAGAGGTTAAGTGACTTGCCCAGGGTCACACAGCTAATAAGTGTCTAAGGCTGATTTTGACCTCAGATCTTTCTGACTCCAAGACCAGCACGCTATTCACTAAGCTGCTTACCTATCCCAAAGCCTTTGTAAACCTTAAGGGCTGCATAGACACAGACAGTAATTATTATTTTTTTCCCTTCTTCTGCACCTGATTCCTTTTCTACCTACACACATAACCATATGTCTAATCCTAAAAATACCTTTATACAATCTTTTTAACCCTAATTAGTTATGTTTGTATCTTTTCTCTTTTACAGTCAGACTTCTGATTCACTACCTCTGATTCATCCATACCCCCTGGCTCTTCAGCCCCTGGCAATCTGTCTTCTGTCTCACTTCTTTGCTGAAACTGTTTTCTCTAAGGTCACCAAATACCACTCCTTGCTTCAGCCAAGAAGAAGATGCCCTGAAGCACAGAACCACAGAATTATGCAATCTGCTGTACAAGTGGTATGCCCACCAATTTGATTCAATTTAATTCAACAATAATTTATTCATTGATCGGTTACAGTCAACAGAACTAGTTAGCACAGCTTGAAGCCTTGAAGGAATCAGGCACAGAAACAGAGCAGCTTGAAAGCAGTCTAGAAACTGGCTTAGTTAAAATGCAGTCATTTATTTGTCATGACCCCACTGAAAGACCCAAGCTGGCACTGGGGATTCATCCAATCCTAAAAGATCTCATGCCCCACCCTCCTCCCAAACTCCTAAGCTTCCCCATCATTGGTGGTGAAGTTATTGCAACTGGGAATTCCTTATGTTTCTATAATTAGAATGCCATGCAGGACAGTGTGCTTTGAAGAGCTGAGCACCTTCAATGCCAAGGGTTCCACCTATATATAACCTCGTATGTGAGTTAGTATAGCTCCCTTAGGTCAGTCTTAGTCACTAACACAAGATATCTCTGACTATTAAGTCACTCAGGAAACCTCAATATGGGGAGATGCTAGTCTGTGTCAAATGGACACAGGAAAGAGAGCATTTGTCTGAGCTAGTCTCTTTTCTAGATAAGAACTTGTCCAGAATAGACTAAGAGGGAGATGCTCTTGTCTAAAATTGCAACCCTGTCTCTATTTAAGGAGAAAAAGACCTTAAGAAGAAGATAATAATCCCTTAACTAATTAACTTCTTATTTGCTGATTTAGGTGATTTTTTTTCAGTCCTATCTTTCCTTTATGCATTCCTTTGTTTTTAGTATGCTCTCCACTGACTTTTACAATACCACATTTTCCCAGTAGAATGTGAGCTTTTTGAAATGTTTCACTTTTTTGTATTTGTATGACTGGCATAAAGCCCAGCCCCTGGCATACATTGATTGACCAAATCTTCCTACTCCTCCTCAGTCTCACACTACTCATTTCCTCTTTTTCTTCATTAGCTCTTATTTCTTCTGCCCCCATAAGTATGTAACTCCCCAAGGTTCTAAGCTTTCCTTTCCATACACTTTCCCTGGTGTGACAGGGTGCTTGTACCCTGGCATAGCCAGGATGGCTGCTAGCACAGATTCTTTGATCTGTTTTTCTAAAGGAAAGTAACTCAAAAAGGGTTAACAATCTTACTTTAATCAAGCACAAATAACATTTACTTAGTTCAGGGGGAAAAGTCAACACTCTGAACTTAAAAAAAAAATAAAAACAAGACATTACAAGCAGACAAAAAATATAGACAGAAAAAATGACACAGTTCAACAGACAGGGCCTCTAGCTGTCTGACCATTACAGACATACAGAGTTAGTTACCAGATAGAAAAGCACCAACATCTGGGTTTTCAAAGTTGGGGGACTGAATGGCTACCCAGAGTTTCATCTGGCCAAATCATGCACCTCTTCCTATGAGTGAGCCACAAAGCAAAATCTCACATCGGGGAAACTAACCTCTGACCTTCAGACCCATTTTTCCAACTCTTTGCTGGGCTACTCAGATCCTCTAGAGTTAGAAGGAACTCTAGAGGTTATATAATGTAACCTTCAGATTTTTTTTTGAATGAAGAAACTGAGGATAGGGGTAGTTAGGGGGCTCAGTAAATAGAGCACCAGCCTGGAGTCAGGAGGATCTGAGTTCAAATCCAGACTCAGACACTTAACACTTACTAGCTGTGTGACCTTGGGCAAGTCACTTAACCCCAGATGTCCTCCAAAAAGAAAAAGGGAAAAAAAAAGAAACTGAGGATCAGAATGATGAGGGAGTAAGCAGCAGGTCTGGATGTGAACCTAGGTCTTCTGATTCCAACAAGTGCTGATGCCAACTTTCCACAAAATGTCTAAACCTAATTTAGAGCTATGAGACCCTTTTACTTTACAAAGGATGGAACTGAGGTCCAGAAAGGGCCAGGGACAAGCTGGTACTTGAACCCTGTGCTCTAACTCCAAAACCATCACTCCTTCCATTATACCATTGAATTACTGATTTCTAAGGTGCCTCCCAGGTCTGCAGGTATGACTCTATTTTACAAAGAAGGAAACATTCTGTTATTTAATTGTTTAAGGTAAAAAAGGAAACTATATGTTCTATGTCTTCTCCTAACTCTATATAATACTATACTTCATTAAAATGGAGGAGGGCAGAGTTTTTCCAAAGTTTCAACTGTCAGTCACATCCCCTATTCTACCACCCCTGATATACACCTCTTTGCTAGTAAAAAGGATAGGCACTTGTAAAGCAAAAAAGCCTGATGAATGGCTCAGTTGTCCTGTTGCAAAAGTATGACCTGGATTAGGTCTTCAACTTAATTTTCTCCAGATTCTACCAATTTTTCTAAATTGGTCATACATTCACTCATTCTCCTGACAAACCCATTACTACCTAAAGCTAAAAAAAACAGTAAGGCTTTAAAAGTCTTTGGCAGCACTATCCTAAGAAGAAACAAGACAGAGCTGTTATTTCATAGAAAAGACATGATTTTCTGTGGGCTGCGCTTTATGTAAGAGTGATTACTTGTCAGACCCATAAAAAAGAAAAAGAAATTCAATGTCTTTCTTTTTGCCTGCAGAATAAAATCCAACCTCTTTAACCTAGAATTTAACACTCTCCACTTCTGGTCCCTACCTGCTCCTCAAACCTTATTCCCCAGGTCAATGATCTCCAAATATTTTGGACCATATACTCCTGGAACAAAAAAATTATAATAAGCATATCCCTTTAACATGTATATCTTTACTTACTAATACCACTATAACTACAGACATTATAGAACCTATACCAAAAATGTTTTTAAAAGATGAGATAGGGGCAGCTAGGTGGCGCAGTGAATAGAGCACCAGCCCTGGAATCAGGAGTACCTGAGTTCAAATACAGCCTCAGACACTTAACACAAAAAAAAAAACTAGCTGTGTGACCTTGGGCAAGTCACTTAACCCCAACTGCCCTCCAAAAAGCAAAAAAAGAAAAAAAAAGAAAAGAAAAAAGATGAGATAAAAGTAAAAAAAATTTGATTCTAGAATCAAAAGGGAGCTATAAGAGTTTACTGAGAAAGTGGTTATATGGTCAGACTCTCACTTTGAGAAAAAACCATCTTGGCAATGGGGGGGGAGGGCAGTTTGAAGGGGGGAGAAACTTTACTGATTCATGGAGACCAATTAGGGGGCTATAGCAAGAGTTCCTGTGAGTTGAAAGAAGGGGACATATCTGACATGTTTCAAAGATAGAAATGACAAGATATGGCAATTGGTTGGTGATCTGACTTAAGGAAGAGCAAGGTGATAAGAATCACACCAGGGTTGTACACCTGGATGACAGGATGATGGTGCCTTCAGCAATATCAGTGAATTTTGGAAAAGAGGTGGGTTTAGGGAGAAAAGATAACATCATGAGATCGCCAGTGAATACTACAACCCATTGATGACAGCTTGTCTTATGTAATTCACTCTACTTGACCCAAAATGAAACAGGGAATGGTCTCCAAGTATAGAGCCTTCCCTCCTAGAGGCTATTGCCATAGTCATAAGATAATCTCACAGACAGGGATAAGTATACTGGAGAAGGGGAAATATGCCCAAGGGCCAAAAGCTACTGACTTACTGCCTAAGTAACAGACAGAATGATATCCAAACTACTTGGGATAGTCCCAAATTACTTTAGGACAGTATCATCATGGTACCAATATCATCACAATGATAGTAGACTGACTCAGAATTTCTGACCTTGACCAGATTTCACCAGTGAGCCAGTTTCCCTACCTTTAATCAGCTTGCTAGTACTTCAAGGGCACCCACACACCCATACCCAGTATATAGACTAGAAAATTTTATTAGGAAGTGAATCAGATAGCACAATCGAAAAAGAAAGTAAAGGGGGGGGGGTCATAGACTTACAACTAGAAGTTATCTTAGAGCTCATATAGTCTATACCTCTTATTTTATCAGTGAGGAATTGATTCTCAAAGAAGTTAAGTGACTTGGCCATGATTGACTGGATAGGTAGTAACAGAAAGAGGATTTGAACCCAGTTCTTCTGAGTCACTCTTTTCAGTATACTATGCTGGGGGGAGGGGAGAGGACATAGGAGGGGGAGAGAAAGAGAGAGGGAGAGAGAATGTGAGACAAGGAATAATTCTGATACAGTTTCTACTGGTACTAAATGTAAAATGTTTCCTTCTGGCAACCAGTGTGTCACCCTGTCTGCAGTCCAGACCTATCTTTCCCCCAGATCAGGGTAGATATACAAGCATTTCCCTTAACACATTGGGGGCATAATCCCCACATGTTGCTTCAGTCTCTGGAGGAGGGAAGAGAGATTAGGTTCCCAATTTAACTATTAACTATTTCTATTATTGTGTGGGATGGAGTGTGGTGTCTCAGGGGGACCATCTGCTAAAGTTCTGTGTAAAATAAAGAGTGTGGTCTCTCAGAAGAGACTGTCACCCTGACTGTCAGAAAAGATGTTTTGAAAGGTCTTGTGTGATAATTTCTGAAGGTCTACAAAGTTTTCAATTGAATTATTGCTAAATTGATGTAATGAGTTGTAAAGCAAAACACATCTTGCTGTTTCAATATGAATTTGTAGCTATTCCATGAGCTAAGCAAAAGTTAACATTTGTAACTGAGTGTACATGTAAAAGATTCCATTTCTGA
>JAQQSW010005176.1:0-14260 GCA_028646575.1 Pseudocheirus occidentalis | reverse complement strand
CTGCAATACCTGCAACTAGGAATTAAGATATATAGGGGCTGGGATAGGGAGACCCTCCCTGCCCTACCAGAAAGTAAGAGAGCAGAGCAGGGGAGGGGCTTTACAGTGGGATTGCTGTTTTAGGGTTGGGGCATGGGCAAGATGGGTAGAAAATTTGTAACCCAAAAAGTTATGAAAATGAATAATGTAAACAAGAAAACAAATAAATAATAAATTTTTTTAAAAGCTCACATTTTCATAAAATGCAATTTAATCTATTGAGAATTGATTCCACCTAAGAGCAATTAACCTTCAAGAGTTTGGAAATTTTCTTCAATAGAAGTGAAGTCACAATGCCAAGTTAACTACAAGGTAATTGAGTTTACATCCATAGTAACCCTTAAAAACTGTCCACTGAGTGGTGGAAGATTCATCATCTTCAGTGGTAAAGAGATTATTCCCATCAACATATTTATAGAGCCCATAATTTCTGAAGTGAGGAGGCATAAGGATCAAATCAATTCCCAGACATACTCTCCTTTAAGAAGGAGTCCAGAATATACTTTTGTAGGAAAAAGCCTTCGTTGACCTTGTGATACATTTTCACAACAGACCAATTACCCAGAGACATAAGATATGTCCAGATCTGAATGAAGCATCATAACATAGCCAAAGAAACATAGGGTACCACATAATCTCTATGTGGCATAACATGTTTGTCATTTTCTAGGACATACAATCACAAAGAAACTTTAAAGACAATACCAAAGGAAAACACCCAAACTTATTCAAGTCTAAAAATGTCTTATGTTGACCATCCTTTTGCAAAAATATATGAAATATGCCCTGAGATGATTTTCTGCTTAGATCTTAGGCTAAATGTCCTGGAGAAGGTTATATTTGCTTGAAGGAATAGATGTTTTATTTTTCTAATATGTGAATTTCCCTTTTAAATTGTAGATAAGCAGTAATTATTTTGGCAAAATTCTATTAGCCATAAAAGAAGTAGAATTTGTATTACTTAGGTGATTATTTTAATCATAAGGTCTCATTGGGCACTTATATCTTATTAGATACTTAATGTCTGACTGAGCTCCTGAAATATTTAATCTGAAGTGAGTATTTTCCCATTACACACACACACACACACACACACACTCACACACATGCAAAAAAACAGTATTTCTCTCAAGGCTGATATATTTCTCTGTTGAAGGCAACATGGCATAGTGAACATTCATCTGGGTCAAAGTTTTAGCTTGATGACATGCTAGACTTGTGACACTGGATAAATTATTGAGCTGGTTTGCACTACTCTTCCAGCCTCCCAGTTTCATGACATCCATATTATTTTTTGCTCCTCACTCTTCCTCATCAAGACATGGAATCAGTTGCACATCTTATCGTTTCTACCTCCACAATATCATTTGTGTCTGACTCCTCACCAGTTAATGTTAATTCATGTTCTCATCATCTCTTATGTGGATTGTTGCAACAGTTTGGTCTCCCTGCTTTGTCTCTCTCCACTCCCAATCTATTCTTCAGTCGACTGCCAAAGTGATTTTCCTTAAGTTAAAATATTACTCTGCTATTCCCTTACTTAGTCCTCTCCATTTCCTCCCTATAATCTTAAAATTAAAATTAAAATATAATCAAATATAAAGTCTGTTAATTAGTATTCAGAACTCTTCAGAAACCTACCTTTTAGCCTCATTATATATTTTTCTTCTCCTGGTGATCTGTAAGCCAGTCAAACTGGCCTTGTTACTATTCCTCACATATGACATTTTGTTGATGTTATTGAGTTACGTTTTGTCTGACTCTTCATAACCACATTTGGGGTTTGCCATTTCCTTCTCCAGCTCATTTTACAGATGAGGAAACTGAGGGAAACACAGCTAAGGCACACCCAGGGTCACATGCTTAGTAAGTATCTGAGGGTGGATTTGACCTCAGGGAGATGAGTCTTCCTGACTCCAGGTCTGGCCTTCTATCCACTGTGCCACCTAGCTACATAAGAAAAATTATCCCCAGTCCATATTCCTTTATATTGGCTATTTCCCATGGTGGAAAATTCTGTGTCCTCACTTCTATTCAAGTACAACCTTCTGTATCAGTGGTTCTCAACCTTCCTGATGCCACGACCCTTTGATACATAAAATTATTTTCATTGCTACTTCATAACTGTAACTTTGCTACGGTTATGAATCATAATGTAAATATCTTACACGCCGGATGTATTTTCATTATTACAGATTGAACATAACCCACAGGTTGAGAACCACTGTTCTATATGAAGGTTTCCTAGAACTCTCTAAAAACTCATTAATTCGCTCTCTAAACTATCCTGTATTTCTTTAAACTATATTATGTACATACTTATATATGTTTGTGTCGCCTCTCATAACTGAACATTAACTCCTTGAGGGCAGCACTCTTTTATTTTTGTCAGTGGCAAAGAAGGTGGCAAGATTCTTTATCATGAATAGTTGGATGAAGTTTGCTTTTTGCTGATGTTACTGATACCTTGTTTTTGTTATTGCTTTATTTTTAATTGTAACAGTCTTACTGATTGCCCAACCTTGTGTCAATCACAGACAGACTAAATATGTCATTCTGTCTTCTCACTCAGCCAACCCCATCAAGCTTTGAGAAAGTGTACCCTGAAACTCAAGCATTTTAAGATTATAATAAACTAAGAAAAACTTTCCCATACTACCTAATTTATTGGACAGGGTGTTAGATGGTCTATACTCCACTGAACTTCAACATGCTTTCCAGTATCTCATCATCCTGTAAGATCACATCAATCTTGAAACTCACATCATCTCCTTCTTCCCCTCCCCTACTCCACTATGGTGGGAGAAGATGGAGGCTGGACAGTACAGAGGCCCTTCCAGATCCTGCATTTAAGGACAGAACCCAAGGCAGCCATCTCAGCATTTTCCACTCAATTATATAGAGGATTTACTCCCTCACTCCACTTTTCAACTTCTTTTTGTGTTTTCTCTCCTGGTTCAAATGTAAGTTTGAGAACAGGGAACTGCTTTTCTTATATATCCAGTGCTTAGTATGGTGCCTGGCACATGGTTGGCATTTAATAAATATTTATGGACTGATTGGCTGAAAAAGTCAGCCTTGGAGTCAGATAACACTGGGTTTAAGCCCTGTCTCTGAGACATACTGGATGCATGTCTATAATGCCATTGCAATATTCAGTGCTCATGGTGACTATGAATATGCTGGTGTTGAAGTGGTCAGGAACTATTTAAGCTATGGACTCAAGAGATTAGCCACAGTTAAGTAATAATTTGTGAAATAAGAAATCAGTGAGTTCAGTGTACCCAAATTGAAAGTGTATCCAAAGCAGAATTCAGTAAACTCAGAGCCAAATTCATCACTAGAAGTGGCTACGTGACTAAGCCTGCACCCCCATGCTCAACTCCATATTCACTCTCCTGGCTTCTGTACCTAACTCTTCATTAATCAATACGGAGGTCATCACATTCTCCTGGTCCCTACTTCACAGTTCTCTGAAGATAAAGAATAGATCCCCATACCTGAATGTCAACTAGTTATAGTAATCAATTAATTATAGAAAAGTAATTGCTTGCACTTGGATTCCAATTAGTTTTGGTTACAGATTGTATTTGGATACCAATTTAGTTGTAGTTACAGATTATGCTTGGATATTAACTTAGTTACTGATTATGTTGTTAGAAACCCAAAATCGTATAAAAGACCCTGTACTTCTATGTTACCTCGCTGCTCCTTTAATTGGCATATGGGACAGCTGCCAGCTGGCTAAATTAAAGGCCCTTAAAACTTTTAATTGGACTATGTGGTCACTTTGTTAAAACTTGCTATTACAGTGTAGTTGTGAATCACAAAATGTAACACACTCTCCATATGGAGCACAGAACCAAAGTATTTATTCAAATACTGGAAAGCCAAATCCCAAAACCAAAAAGTCAGATTAATCATAGTAACCATGAAGTTGCTACTTAACCAATGAAGTGAATACTAACATTCCCAAGCCTTCCCAATCTTCACTCTGTCAGGCCTTCAAAACAAAACAGGCTCCCTTAAGCAAGAATGCCCCTCTCTTACTCATGCTAGCTGCTCAGCCTCCATGCTGCTTCTTCCCAGCAGTTCTGGCTCTCTCTTGGGCTCTTCATGCTCCACCCTTCCTGTTATACCCTTTCAGCAAGCTCCTCCCTCTGTGGGCTCCATGTGATTACATTTGGTCTATTAAGGGTAGGGAACGTCTTCAAATCCACTTAAGCCTATTAAGGAGCAGAGAAGATCTTCAAATTACCATTACCATTACAGAGTCTGACCAAGTCACTTAATCTCTCAATGCTCTAGGCAACTTTCTAAGACTATAAGTTACAGACTATTAAATTTATCTTCATTGGTAAAGAGTACTTCATCCATGATTTAGTTTACCTCTTGTTTTGCCTCAGAAAGGATGGAGTGCTATTAGTTCCTTGGGAACAGATTGACCATTGTGTTCTCTTAGTGTGACAGGAGAATGAAAGGAACAGATACAAATGAGATAAAGCCATATGGGTGAAAAGAAATTTTGTGGACCTAGTGAAAAATATTTGCAAAATTGATTTGAACTAGCTCAGAGAGTCAAGAATCACTACCTTTCATGCAAAACCTTTTTTTTAAATGAAACCATTATAAAATATAAGATTCCCTAGTGAAGAGGTCCCCAAAGAGGGTTAGGGCTGCCAGAAACTACAAAATACCAATATGCTGGGTCCCAAGGAAAGAATTCCACTCAAGTCTTCTCAGCCAAAAAAAGTAAAGTTTATTGAAAGTTCAAGTTCAAGATATGGGGTAGACTCTTAAGGAGCCAGTCTATGCTAGGTTATTCTATGTTGCTTTCACATGGAGCAAGTCTCTGCTAGGCCATTTCAGGCCCCCTCATAAAGATGGAGGGAAGATGGGGTCTTATATACAGAGGAATCTAGGGGTGGGTCAGAGGAGGAGCCTGGGGAGGGTCTTCAGGAAGAGCCAATGAGGTCAGACTCCAGTAAAGAGTTTGGGGAGGGACTTCAGGTGGAGTTAATGAGGTAAGACTCCAGTAATGAGTTTGGGGAGGGACTTCAGGTGGAGCTAATGAGATCAATGCAAGAGTGAATTGGTATCTTCATAGGCTCCAGGGTGGTAAGCAGATGGACAATGGAGGGCCAGGCTAGTAACAGGTTTGGGCCCAGCCACAATGAAATACTTATGAGCTCTGCAAATGCCTCCTAAAGATTCAATCAGACTTCAAGAGATTTCCCAGAGTATGTACCTCAAAGATTCAAGGAGAGCTCAAAAGGGGGAGGGGGTGTCCCAGAGCCTACACCTCATCAATACCAATTGTCTTGAATAAACCATTATCATTTTGCTTCTTTCTTTTTTCCTTCTTTTCTTCCTTCCTTTTTTCTCTCTCTCTCATTCTCTCCTTTCTTCTAGTTTTTTCAAGCATTAAAAACAAAGTAGAAATTGAAAATCTGCTACGAAGTTTGATAAATTAAAATTCTCAGGCTTCCCACTGTGTTCTGATGTTTACTCAGTTGGTTACAAGATTGAGTGAGGTTCGGTTACTGGAGATAATGGGTCCTGCAGAAAAGTCCACGAAACTTCTTGACTTTTCAGTTTAAAATCAAGCTCCCCTGGCTTCTAACATAATGAACTGGAAATCTGAGAAATTTGGCTGAATAACTTGCATTTTTCTCTTACCTTGGGGACAGTTATAAGAAAGTTTCTTGGATTAAACATAAGAAAGATCATGATGTCAAGAACCACCACAGACCTGACTGTCTTTTTCTCTCATTACACCAATGAAAGCTTTCTTCTGCAGCCAAGTAGTCTTCAGTTCATCTCCCTCCCCATATCACCACAGGAATTACCCATTTTTCCCTATCAATGTTCCATATCCACTTCTTTCTTTCTATTGCGCTACCTTCTCCTCCAAAATATTGATCATTCTATGAACATTTTTGGCAGAATTCATTACATTAAATTTATTTTAACATCAAAATGTATAACCAATACCTACTTTAAAATCAATTAACTTATGAAATTATTGCCTTCTATAAGAAACACATGTTAGCATTAAAACAGCTTACCAAAATGTCTACAGAAAAAATCAGTTTTGATTCTTTTTTTCTTCTGTAATTTAATATTGGCATACATGAGGGAAAATTAAATTATTATGTCAAATGTGTTATAGTTGATAAATTTTTAGAATATACATTGCTTAATCACTGCTATGGTCTTTAAAGACTTCAACTGAGTTTCAAATAAAACAAAGATTCTATGTAACATTTTGATTTTTTACAGCATTTTTTTCTATAAAACACTCTCTGAGTAGGTGTACAAGCCAACTTATTGTGTTGTTACATACCTGCATTTAAGGTACCTTAGTCATATCCCATTTTTACATAAACATAATTGTAAAATATGTATTGCAGTAAACACAGAGCAACTTTAGAAAGAACACTAGTATGAATGTCACACTCTAAAGCCAAACACAAGCAACTCTCCTGAGCACTGCTTCTATGAATAAACTTAAAGTTCTAATCACATAGCATATTGAACTCTCTATTTATTCAGCAGTAAACCAAAGCAAAACATTCACAGAAACCAAAGTACAACATTCACAACAATATCACATAGGAACTTATTACTGAAGCAGCCACATGTTCTTAAACAAAAGATATTCCGTAAGTTCTTAATTTAATCCTCCTTAAGAAGCAATCATCAGGGGGCGGCTAGGTGGCACAGTAAGTAGAGCACTGTCCCTGGAGTCAGGGGCACCTGAGTTCAAATCTGACCTTAGACACTTGACACACTTACTAGCCGTGTGACCTTGGGCAAGTCACTTAACCCCAATTGCCCTCCAAAAAAGCAAAAAATTAAAAGTAAAAAAAAAAAAGAAGAAGCAATCATCCTTAAGGGATAGAAAGTACAAAGGTTTCCCACCCCTAGATCACATTGCCTTAATCTCTTTAGTCAGAAAAGTCTTCTTTATCTTGATTGGAGACTAGCTGCCAATCCCCCTTAACTCAACCATCCCTAAGGGGCACAAAGTACAAAGTTCTCCCAGCCCTAGGTCACATTGTCTTTCTTGATCTTGTCAGCCAGCACTAAGTAGCCAAGTAAAGATCCTTTCATATTGACTCTAGACAGTTTTCCAAATTCCATGCCTCTTGTTCCATGCCCCCAGTTCTTGCCTGAATAGGCCCAACTGTCACCTGGATTCACAGGTAGGCAGCTCCCAGATCCTATTCTTGTTCCTGCCTGAAGTTCATGGTGGTAGCTAGTCCACTTCAAACCCTTCAGTTTCTGTTTTTGTGAAGACAAAGCCTAACAGAGCCCCAACAATATCTATAGACATCAAGCTTATCAGAGCCACAGCAACATTCATACACATTGCTGGGCACTACCAACAATTCATATTCTGCCTGTGAGATCAGCACAGTGTCTCTGTCTGAGAAATCAACACAAATCATCAGTAAAGTCCTGGTACCTCTAAAAATATCAGTAAACCCCTCCTTCAGGACTTCTATAAACAGAGAGCAGAAAAGTCCTCTTTTGGGGCATCTGAACCAGCAATAAGGTCCAAGGGCTTTTGTAACAGCAACATCCTAGGTCTAACAAAGTGACATGAATACTTCAATTGAGTTTCAAATAAACAAAGGACTGGCACCATAGCCATCCTTCCTCCTAGTTCTGCTCAGTCCCAGCAGTGCTCTATCTTTTATATTATCAGCTCCTTCCTGTTCTGCCCTCCTCTTAAAGCTTTCCTGTTCTGGTCTTTGGTAAGTTCCTCCCACTGTGGGCTTTACAGGTTCTGTTTCTAACAGAGCTGATATAATCACAGGCTAAGCTCAAAGGCACTTGAAGAGCTGAAATAAGGAGCTAAGTATTCCTCCGCTTGCCATTACACGTGCACATACACACAAACACACACACACAATATCACCTACATAATTTATTAACTGGAGTTCCTGATCACAGAAATTGGTACAGGAATTTTCAGTATGATCCCGAGGGTTTTGCTCTCTGAAAGAATATCTTTTAGTAATTTTTAACATACTGGCATTAGGCTGCTGAAGGACTTGACAACTTTGTTACTTAAGAAGCTCTCTTTCTCTCTCTCCCCCTCCCCCAAAATATTCCATCTACTTCTGATTTATGTCAATCCTACCTTCATAACATCTCTAGTATATATGTTCTCTGACACTGGCACCACTCTGTTGTAGGACCTCATCACTTCACAATTGAACTAATGTAATAGCCTGCCGATTGTGTTGCATGCCTCCAGTCTGTGCCAATACTTCTCAGTTCAGCTGTCAGAGTCATCTTCCTAAAGCACAGGTTTGAGCATATCACTTACCTACCTCCATTCAATAAATTCCAATGCCTCCCTATTACCTCCAGGATCAAGTGAAAAATCTTCCATTTGGCTTTTAAAGCCAAACCATAACCTGACTTCTTCCTGCTTTTCCAGTCTTCTTACACCTTACACCCTCCATGTGCTCTACAATCCAATAACATTCCCTATTTACATACAACATTCCATCTTCTAACTCAGGTCATTTTCCCCAGCTGTTTCTCATACCTGGAATGTTTTCTGTCTTCTTGTCTGCCCTGGCTTCCACAGATTTCTTTAAAAAAACAGCTAACATCACCCTTCCTCCAAGAAGGCTTATTTTTTACTCCCCCCACACCACCAGTTCTAATACTTTTCCTCTGAGATGACCTCCAAATTATCTTGTAGTTATCCTGTCTGTACATAATAGTTTACATATTGTGTCCCCCATTCTTAGGTTGTGAGTGCTTTGATGGCAGATAGTATTTTTATATTTCTATGTATCCACAGTGCTTAAAATAATGACTATCACAAAACCTGTACTTAATAAATGCTTGTTGACATCATCCATGAAAATATACCTGGTTTATTTCAGTTGTTATGATCTCTGATAATCACTTAAATTCTTAGTATCTCTCTCACTGCTCAGGTCTGATCGTGTCACTTTTTTCTGTTCAATAAACTCCAGTGGCTCCATGTGGAGTCCAGGATTGAATACAAATGGCTCTGTTTCTCATTTAAAGCCCTTCATAACTTGCCTCCTCTTACCTTTCCAGATTCTTTATATCTAACTCCCTGACAGGTTCTCTGAACCAATGATACTGGCTTCCTAGTTGTTTTACAAACATGACACTCCATCTCTTAGCTTTAGCCATTTCCTCTAGCTGTCCCTCCTCTACTCTGACTACTGACCTCCCTGGCCTCCTTTAAGTCTCAACTAAAGTGCCATTTTTTTTTACTGGAAGCCCTCTCCAACCTCTCTTAATTCTTCTTAAAAATTAATTAAATAATTAATCGAAACTAATTGAATAATTAATTAAATAAAGCCTTCTCTAGGATAATTATTTTTTCTTTATCATGTAAATATCTTTTTATATGTCTATGTACTTACACATACACAAGTTCATGCATGTGTGTGTGTGTGTGTTTGCATTCTGTCACCCCCATTGGACTTTAAGCCACTTTAGATCAGAGATTATTTTTTGCCTTTCTTCATATCCCTAGCACATAGCATCGTCTTGATACATAGACAATTAATAAATGTTTATTGATTGATTGACAACTGAAAAAAGAATATACATATTGGAGTGTATTTTCTAATATTTTTACTTCAGGTTTGTGTTGTTTAACTTTCTGTATTATATATTCCTCAAAAAAGGGGGGTTCATTTCAGAACAACATGACAGATAGCTGAGATATTTTGTTTTTTTAATTTTATTTATTGAATTCTGAACTTAAGAAATAAGCATTTCCATAATATAGGAGAACAGAAAAAAATAAGATTGCCCATGAAAGTATAAATCTATTATTAACAACTTGTTATTCCTTTTAAATATATAATAAAGTTATCATAGAACTTTCGTTTCTTCCCTCCCCCACCAGCCTAGAAATGGTGACCATTAGACACAAATATGTATATATGTTAAATTATTCTTTACCTTTTTCTATTTATAAGTTCTTTTTCTTGATGCAGGTAGCATCTTCCTGCATAGGTGTTTCGTATTTAATTTGGGTATCTATAGTAGAAAAAATGACTTAAGTCTTAAAAGTTGTTCTTAAAACAATATTACTTTTACAGTATACAACATTCTCTTGGTTCTACTCATTTTGTTCTTCATCATTTCATACAAGTTTATTCATGTTTTTCTAAGGGGATTCTGGGAAGATGGTAGAAGAAAATTCCAGGCTCTCCCAATTTCCTCCACCAACAGATAGAACATCACCTCAAAATAAATGTAGAACAGCAAAAATAAAAAGATAAAGCAGTTGTTCTCCTAAAACAATTTGAGAAGACTTCAGGAGACACAATCTCCAGTGGCTAAAATTTAGTCAGAGTCAATTGCAAACACCTCCAAGACAACTACATTGAATAAAATAAAAAACAGACCCTGAGGGCAGCTGGATCATGAAGTAGCCTAGGTTTCACATTGTTCAACTTTACAAACTCAGAATCTTTCACTTTAAGAACTTTCACATCACAAACTTCCCTCTAATGAACATTGCAGAGACTGGAAGGCCAAGGAGGAGAAAAATGAAAGACTCTCTGCTGTCTCTGGAATCCAGGTGTGGTGGTGATGAACAGATGTGATCTGGGATGTGACTGTAGGTGAAGAGGAGCAAACACATGTCCAGTGAGCGTGGTTCTACAGGGAACAAGAGCATTTTGGGGACATTGTGACTGGTGGTCCTAGCCATGGCTTAAGGAAGGATTAATGCTTGAGGTTCGGCCTTTGGATATAATTGAGAAAATAACAGTAAGAAGGATCTGAGGCCTGGGGTACCTTACCAGCAACTAAGGATTAAAATTTGAGTACAATAATGAGTTGCTAAAAATCAAATGAAATCAAAATAAAAGTGACTAAGCAAAGGAGAAAGAACCCAATCATAGATAGCTACTATGGCATAAAAGAAGATCTGGGTTAATATTCTGAGGAATACACTAAGGTTAAAGAAAACGCTACTCCTACCCCCAAAAAACAATGTCAAATGGTGACAAGCCCAAAAAGAATTATTGGAAGAACTTAAGTAATTCATAAAATCAAATAAAAGAAGAAAAATTAAGGAAAACTACAAAAGCAATACAAGAAAATCAAGAAAGTTATGAAAAGAAAGACAACTAATTGGAAAAAAATTATCCAAAATCTTAAGGGAGAAAATAACTCCTTGAAAATTAGAAGTGAACAAAGAGAATCAAATAACATTATAAGATACCAAGGAAAAAAATCAAAAGCATAAAAAAATAAAAGAAAATCTGAAGAAGCTCATTACAGAAACAATTGATCTGGAAAACAGATTGAGGAGAGAAAATATAAGAATGGTAATACTATCTGCAAGTTATGATTTATAAAAAAAAAAGAAACTTGAGGCATTGTACGCTGATGCCACTGCCCACTGCTGTTTCTGCTTCTTCTGCTTTCTAGTGCCCTTTTTTTTCTCCTCCATTCAGATACTCCTTTCAGAGATCTTCACTTCTGACCCCTAAGTCTATGGTCTGATCCTGTCTGGAAAATGTCTGATGAATTTTCATTGGCAGATGCTCTAGTCTACCAGAACATTTGCCTGCAAAAAATTCCACTGTGAGCAGTATGAAACCTGGTCAACCACCACAGGCCTGGCCAGATTCCATTCCATCAAGTGCATCACCCTCCAGTGTGCCTTTTGGAACTACACTCAGAGTAATATATCCTTCAGTACCTGCTGGACCACCCCCTGGACCATCAGCACCCTTTCCTCCCACTGGACCATCTTGTTCTCCACCTGGTGGTCCTTATCCAACTCCATCTGTGCCAGGTCCTGGCCCTACAGGGCCATATCCTACACCAAATATGCCTTTTCCAGAGCTTCCAAGACCATATGGTGGACCCACAGATCCAGCTACATCTGGTCCCCTAAGGCCATGGGGATCCATGTCTCCTGAACCATGGATGCCAGGAATGGGAGGGAAGTACCCTACACCTAATATGCCATATCCATCTGCAGGGCCTTATCCTATGCCTCCCCAAGAACCAACAACAGCACCAACTATTCCATGGGGAGCTGTCCCACCTAGGGCATGGGAACCACTAATGCCAGCTCTATTCCCTGCACCTATGGAATCATATCCTGCACCAGGACTCTATATTACTCATAATAATTCTTTTCAAGTGCCTTCTGGATCTACTGGTGCTCCACCAATGCCTGGTGGTCACCATTCTTACCATTGAGTTTTTTATGGACAATGCAATGACTCTCGACTTTCCAGAGTATGTGTGCATATGTATGTTTGTGTAAGATGAGGTTTAGACTCTGGGAGCCCCCTTAAGCTCTCCTTGAATCTTCCAACATAAGACATTTGCCTGAGGCCATAGGCCTTTCATTGTGACTCTGCCCAAGTTTTAGCTAGCCCTCTTGTCCAGCAATTTACCACCCTTGATACTCCTGTTCCACTCTTGAATTGGCCTAGCCCACTATTGTCTGTCCTCTCCAGGTATCCTCCAGCAACTTTTCACCCTTAATCACTCATTACTGGAGTCTGACCTCATCTGACTCCTCCTGAAGACCCTCCCCAAACTCCTCCACTAAACCACCCCTAGATTCCCACAATCTTTCTGCACGTAAGACCCCATCTTCCCACCATGTGGTATGAGAGCATGACAGAATAACAGCACAGACTTGCTCTGTGAGAGCACCATAGAATGACCTAATACAGACTTACTCTGTTCTACTTGCCCAATGCAAACATCACAGTTACCTAGGCTCCTGAAGAGTCCCATATGGCAAACTTTTAATGAACTTTTAATAAACTGCTTTTCTTTGGCTGAGAGAAGACTTGAGTCAAATTCCTTCAGCAGGACTCGGCGTGTTGGTATTTTGGGGTCTTAAGCAATCCTAACCTGCTTTATGGGTAACCACGTCGTGTATACAGTATATATGTGAGTACACACACACACATACATTAAAAATTCTGGTTTCAGTACTCTTGGGACATTTCACAAAAAGGCTCTCAGACAACTCAAAGAAGACTTGGCTCTTGTATCTGGATACACACTTGGAATAATTAGAGATAATATCATAAACTCTTAAATTATTCATATGCATTTTTCATTTGTTGTACTAAGGGAAATCAAAGTAATTAAGTTTATTGACTAAATCTTGGTAGAATTTGAGGAATATTCATTTTTCTAAATTATGAAACAACACATTTAAGAAATCTTTATTGATGTGGATACTAATTACCTATAACTTGTTGGAAATTATTTCACATATTTCCTTTGATATCTTTGTTTCCCTTAATAAATATATTTCTGACAAATCATTTTGCCATATGTTTAAAAAAAGACCAAATAAATATTTCTGAGCATTTGAACAGCATTATCTTCAGAGTAAATAAATTTTGCTCTCTTGGGTTATAATTCTGGAGTAAATGTTTAAAAATATGAGTTATGAAGTAGTCCTTATCAAGTCTTGAGAGTGTATTTGCTAGTGTGCATGTCCTTCAACACTGAATATTAAATGTTCTTGCTTTCTACCAAAAAAAATAAACTTGATTCAATATTACAATGAATTGTTAAAGAAAATGGCCATGAAATTCTAGAACAAGAGGTTCGAGTAGCAAAAGGAAAGATCTCCTATGCATCTCCTCAAAGAGATACCAGGAGTAAATCTTAGAGAAATAACATAGCAAAGTTTAAAAGCTCTCTTGTTAAAGAGACAATATTGTCAGTAGCAAAAAATTAAATTAAATTAAATACTGTGGAGGTACAATCAGCATTTCACAAGACCTAGCAGTTTCTACACTAAAATACCATAGTTCTTGGAACATTATATTTCATAAAGCAAGAGAGCTGGAGTTGTGAAAAAGACTAACTTACCTAGCAAAGTTAAGTATAATCCTGAATGGGGGGAAAAAAGGACTTTTAACAAACTGTAAGACTTACAGGTATTTGTGACAAAAAGACCAGAACCCAATGGAAAATGTAACATATAAAGTCTAAGAGAAATATAAGGAAAATATTAAAGATGAATTATAAGTGACTCATTAAGGTCAAACTGTTTATTTCTTTTTTTAAATTTAGTTTTTATTTGTTTTCTGGTTTACATTATTCATTTTCATTACATTTTTGAATTACACATTTTCTCCCCAACTTGCCCCTACCCCAACCCTAAAACAGCAATCCCACTGTAAAGCCCCTCCCCTGCTCTGCT
>JAQQSW010005175.1:0-14260 GCA_028646575.1 Pseudocheirus occidentalis | reverse complement strand
GGAGGGCAGTTGGGGTTAAGTGACTTGCCCAAGGTCACACGGCTAGTTTTTTGTGTTAAGTGTCTGAGGCCGGATTTGAACTCAGGTACTCCTGATTCCAGGGCCGGTGCTCTATTCACTGCACCACCTAGCCGCCCCTTACAAATTACTTATTTCAATATTTCAAGGACCCCTAGTTTCATCAGAGCAAATCCTTCCCTTCACCACTATCCCTAACATAGATTTCGATCGCTCCTCACCTTAGGAGATGTTGTGACTGAAAAAAAAATCCATCCCCTGGTGTCCAGTCTTCTGGTGCTATCTCTCAAGATTTACCTAAGCTAGTCCTCAGACAGAAAATTATCACTTGGCCCCTATTCAAGCAGAATCTTCCCAGGCAATAGACTGAGCTGCACTTGGATAGCCTTTGGACTGCTTTGCTGAAAACAGGTTGTCTAGAGAGATTCTGAACTCTCTCCTTGGGAGATGTAGAAGTAGCTGAGATGTTAGACAAGGAGAAAGAAGGCTGCTTACACATCCACTCAAGGCTACTCCTAATCCAACAGGTCTATGAACTGGCAGAATGGAGGACAAAAGTATCTTGCAGAATTTTAGTGCTTTGTTCACCCATCCGAATTTTCTCCACACTGTGAAACTTTTTACTTTCTCTAGTATTCAGGTTTTATAGTTATCTTCTGTGATAATTGTCACAGAGTTGTGTTTTTTTATCTTTTTAGTGTCATGGGGCCCCTTGGAAGTCTGGTGAAACCTATGGACAAGGCCCTTTTCAGAATAGTGTTTTTAAATAATTGATATTAAATAATTTTAATGATTTTAAATAATTGAATTAAATTTCAGTTTTTTGTTGTTCAGTCACTTTAAGTAATGTTGGTCTTTTCATGACCTTGCAAACCTTTCCTTGGGAGAGATATTGGAGTGGTTTGCCATTTCCTTCTCTATCTCATTTTACAGATGAGGAAACTGAGGCAAACAGTGCCCAAGGTCACACAGCTACTAAGTGTCTGAGGCCAGATTTGAGCTCAGGAAGAGCAGTCTTCTGGACTTCAAATCTTGTACTCTTTCTTTCTACTACACCACCTAGCTGCCCAAATTTCAGTTAGAGGTTATTAAAATTAAAGATTTTTTTTCCATACATTTTCACAGAACCCCTGAAATCTATCCTTAAAGGTCCACAGACCCCGGGTCAAGTATGCTTGGTAGTCCTTCATTTAGCCACCAGAGCGTATTTGGAAATAATGCTGTAATGTAACTTTGCAGATAGATTCCAAATGTAATTCAGTCCACAACATTTTTTTTAACCAAGCACCCAGTTTCTCCACCAGTCTTTATTCTCCAGATGCCAGAGTTCTGAGTGACTCATCTGTGAGGGTCATCAGGAAAGAGTCATCATTTAGGAAATTCTGAAGCAATGACAGTTCTTTAAGACTGGTCCTAAGTTGACTCCTAAGTTGGGTTCTTTAATGCTAATCTTCAAAGCTAGATACTGCTTCATATTTTGGACAGGTGTATAGATCTGTGATCTCATCCATGTCAGAAGTACCCCCTTAGGAAACACCCCCTGCCAACACATATTAGCATCTGCTCTGTAACTTAGGCAGCTAGTGAACAGAGCATCAGGGATGCCTTCAGGCAGGAAGACCTGAGTTCAAAGCCAGCTTCAGAAACTTACTATCTGTGTGCAAGTCACTTAACCCTATTTGCCTCAGTTTCCTCATCTGTAAAATGAGCTAGAGAAGGAAATGGCAAATCATTCCAGTATCTTTTGCCAAGAGGTGGCCATCTTTCATCAAAAAGACTGAACAACAACTCCTACTTAGAGTTTCCTCTCAGAGTTGCCCAGAACTACAGTTAGTATACATCAGAGGCAACACTTGAACTAGATCTCCCCTAACTCCATGGTTAGCTCTTTTTTCACTACCTCAGTATTTTTCACATTCCTTTATGTCATTACTGATGAGAAGCTAAAAGTATTCTGTTATGTACTTTAGCAGTTCTACATTCATTTTTATTTTAAGATTTTATATTTGATCTTATTCTTCCACCCACAGGGATGGGAAGGGAGGAGGGTGGCAGAGTGAGAAAAAGGAGCAAAGGATGGAATTGGTTCCTTAGGCTCTGCTATGAGTCTTGTAAACATCCCCTGAAGACTCTCTGAAATTCACAATCTTTTGAAGGTCACAGTTAATAAAGGTGCCTCTCTTGGGAGGCTTAAAAAGGCCGATGGCTGCCTGTTGCTTGGTGTTTCAATCATTAAGTACATACTCTACGTGTTATTTAACTGTTCCTGCCCTGAAAGCTATTCTGATTGAAGTGCTTCACTTTAACTTTGCCCCTCTGTATACAGTCCCCCTCCCTTTATAACATTTAATGCAGAGTCTCATTTGGAAATTTATAGGATCATGAGATCATAGCTCTAGTGCTGGAAGAGATCTTCTCCCACCTCCTCATTTTACAGTTGAGGAACCTGAGGCACAGAGAAATGAAACCTCACAGTGGCAAAACTGGTCGTATGAAAGCTGCCTCAAGGCACCATGCTTTATTTCCCCAGAAAATGAGACATGGTATTGCCCTGCCTGAGATTATCATAGACTTGAGATTGGGCTCCAGGTCTCTTAACTCCTATGGGAGTTTTCTGTCCACTCTCTTTGTATCATAAACTTTTGCTAGACTATATGCTCCATGAGGTCAGGACGTAGATCACAGAATATCTGCTGAAAGGAATCCTAGGGGTGGCTAGGTGACACAAGGAATAGAGTGCTGGCCTTGGAGTCAGGAGGACCTGAGTTCAAATCCAGATTCAGACACAAAAACTAGCCATGTAACGTTGAGGAAATCACTTAATTGCCCTGCCTTCCCCCTCCAAAA
The DNA here is from genome assembly GCA_028646575.1 of Pseudocheirus occidentalis. Classification (NCBI taxonomy): domain Eukaryota; kingdom Metazoa; phylum Chordata; class Mammalia; order Diprotodontia; family Pseudocheiridae; genus Pseudocheirus; species Pseudocheirus occidentalis. The sequence goes on along the minus strand of JAQQSW010005175.1, from coordinate 11,395 downwards.
AAAAAAATAAAGGGATCCTAGAGACCATATAATCCATCCTGTATCAGAACAAGAATCATCTCCACAACAACCCTGACAGGTGGTCGTCCATCCTTAGCTACCTTCACTGATGGAGAATCTATAACCCTGAGATACCCCATATTATTCTTGGTCAATTCTATTTGATAAGAAGTTTCTCCTGATATCTAACCAATATCTGTTCAATATCCCCAGCTCCTTCAATTGATCCTTATAGCCTTACCATTTTGCTCATCTTCCTCTGCACTATTTCCAATTAGTTATGTTTTGATGCCTAATACATAAACATTTTTAAATCTCAACTCAGAGCCTAACATGACAGACTCCATATATCAGCCACCACTTTGTTTGAAACTATTCTCTAGGTACAAAGGAGGATTTACCAAGTTGATGAAAATGAAAGGCATATGAATGGAGGTCTCTCTTTCAACTCTGACATTCTGTGACATGGGTCCTACTCTCAGAAAGCTTATAACCTAGTAGAATATATGAAACATACACATTGGCAAGAGCATTACACTAAGAATCAAGATACCTAAATTCCAGACTCAGGTCTATCACTAAATAGGTGTGTCATCTCAGGCCAGCAAATGCTGTGTCTCATTTTCTGGGGAGGTAAGCATGGTGCTTAGAAGAGTATGGTATATGGGAAAGAGAGCTGAACTTAAAGCCACAGGACCCCAGTTAGAATCCTGACTCTGCCATTAACTCTGGATAAGACTCTAGGCAAATCACTTGTGTCTCAGTTTGCTTATCTTCAAAATGAAGGAGATAGGTTCATCAACACCTAAGATGCCTTTCAGTTCAAGATTTATGATCCTATGAGCCTTCCTTGACAACGTCACCAGATTTTTGTAATCCCAAAATCAGAAAAGTTCTCTGAAAAATAAAATGTATTGAACAAATGAAAGATGTTTATATTCATCTTGTTACCAATAGGAATTGTTACTTCATCTATTGGTTCAGGCCATAGACCCTTCCATGCCTTAGTAAATGATTGCAACCAAAATAATTCACAACCAGCTCTCTATTGATACTGATAATAATATCACTAAAAGGAAGAAATATACAGAGACTCCCTCCAGACTTCAGAGTAAATAATCAGTTGCCATCTAAAATGATTTGACACTGAGCACATTGATCTCTCAGCTGATAGTCATTTCACAGAGCCAGGGGTGGGATCTGGGTCTGAGCAGGTAACTGAAATTAGAGGCAAATTCTGTACAGGTGAGAACCATCTGTCATTAGGCAGCTGGCACATGGGCTGAGCTCCAGACTGACTCCCATTTAAGGAGGGACCTAGGATGAGTGCCAGGTTGATGGAGTAGTGGTTATCTGAGTCTTCTCCTAGTATTGGAGGGTCTATGCCAACAGATGTAGCAAAAATTATGTGATCATTATTTCTACAGAGAGTCTTGCCCTCTGCCATAAGGGTCCAAAGTCTGACTGGCAATGTACTCACCATTCAATTTTTCAACCTGTATAATCTTATCTTGCCCACAATAGGTATAGTGATGATAACAATGTTAAATCAAAGATCAATAAAATAACCCTGAATTCTATAAAATTATAATTAGCAGTCTTGACTCACCAAAAAGAATTGAGATAATGCACCTTTTTTCATTCATTTCAGGAATAAAAGGATTATGGATGTGTCATGTCGCATATACCATCAGATATAATCAATGATGATTGGTTTTGCTAAACTGATTTCCTTTGTCTTTTCAGGTCTTTGTTCAAAGAGAAGATTCAATGGGTAAAGAAAGTGGAGGACAAACATATTTGGAAGTGAATATGATCTAAAAACAAAAAGCATAAGTAAAAACATTTCCTTTCCCTGCACAAACCACCTGAGCACTTCAGAAGTAAGTTAAGAACTAACTCTCATAATTATTGGAAGAACTGCAGAGTTACAAGGACCCACAAAATTACCCTATTGGTCTCCCTGCTTCCCAGGTTGACTCTTTAGCCTCACAGAAAACTGATTTGTCTTTCCCCATTCTTAGGGATTTCTTGTGCTCAAGATCAATTCCATAGCCCTCAGGAGTCAAAAACAGAATGAAAGAAAGAAAGAAAATGATCGGAAACAGGTGTTTACACAGCTTTCCCCATGAACTAAAAAGTGCTAAAAATAAGTTTTGCAGCTCTCCAATAAATTATGCCAGGTGGTATGCTGAGACGTAATGGAAGAAAAAGTCACATGGTTGGATAGTTGGTGCCAGAGAGTAGATCATCTTAAATGCCAAACTGAGGAAGGTGATAGGTGAACTTGAGATTCACCTTTGTCTTATTATCTAATACCTTCTCCAGGAAACTAACTGTAATGGGAGCCCCCAACCAGAACATAGCCACTAGAGAGCCCAGATGTTAGAGCATTTTTAAAGTTATATGATGCCTTTTGCTTTTATATCACAATTTTTCCTGACATATGCCCTACCCCAAAAGCCCCTCCTTATAACAGAGGGGGAAAAAGTAAAGCAAACTCCATCAATACAATGACTATGACAGAAAGCATATATGACAGTCTATGCCCCAATGCCTTGTCTTTCTACAGAAAGAAAGGAGGTTTCATCATCTGCTCTCTGGGTCTAAGATAGTTATGAGGATCTGAAGATCTTCCCTGCCCCTAGATCCTTTACTTAAGTGACTTAAGTGGCTCTTAGAATCTTCCCTGATTTGAAAGTATACTCTGCCCCCTAATAGCTGAATGTGGTTACATGGAGCCTGTGGTGGGAGGCTTGTTTTTTAGGAATGCCCTGCCTTGTTGCTTTGTGATTGGGCAGTGGGTCAAGAGGGCTGTGACATTCTCTGACCCAGGAGAAGGCTATATATGCCCTGGTGTGAGGTTCTGCTTTGGGGCTCACTTTGAGAAGAGTTGTGTGATTTGGCCAGATGAGACTCTGGGAAGCGGTTGAGGCCCGCCCCTCTTTGAAAAACCCAGGTGTTGGTGCTTCCCTCTCTGGTAACTGAATAAGTATGGATGTAATGGTCAGATGGTTGGAAGCTTGTCTGCTGATCTGTTTCTCTGTCTGCTTGTAACTTCTGTTTATATTCTGTTTGCAGTCTCTGAAATTCAGGGTTCTGACTTTTCCCCCTAAAATAGGTAAATGACATTTTTTGTTTGATTAAAGTAAGATTGTTAACCCCTTTTGAGCTGCTTTCCTTTAGAAAAGCAGACCTAAGAATCTGTGCTAGCAGCCATCCTGGGTATGCTCTGGTGCTTGCTGCTACAAGGATTAGTCATTAGAATTAATTACTGTTCAGCTTCCTGTTAGTGTTGTTTTCATTTTGCATTCTTGTACTCATTGTGTATATATTGTTCCCCTGATCCTACTTACTTCTCTCAGAGAAAATACGACTTTCACAATCTAAAGAATAAGAAATATAATAGGGAAAAATCAGGAGGATAGTAAAAGAAAAAAGTAAGTTCATATTTCAGAGAAAATTATCATGCCCTTATTTAGTAAATATATGATATATGTGTATATTTAGTGAGGGAAAAGATAATAAAGAAAAAATTAGAACAGAGGTAAAGGTAGAACAGGGTAGGCCAGGAAAAGCTGGCCAAGGTTTGAGAGAAGAAATAGATGGGCTTTAAGTTTCTCACAGTATATTTGGGGATAGTGAGAGAGTAAGGAGAGACCATTAAGAAAGGGAATTATCTGGCATCAGCAAAGGAACCCCATAAATTTAGGAGAGGTGAGATGAGTCTTGAAACCAACACTATATGGGGAGGATGTGAAGGGAATGGGTACAACAAGGTTGGACACTTAGATTAAATTCTTGAGAAAGGAATTCTGAATCTCAGTGCTAATTTCACCTACTGGGTAGGAAAGTGGTTGGGAAGATGTAGGGAGGAGGTTCTGAAAGGTATGGAAAAGATGTCATAAGTTCAAAGTGAAGGTGCCATGACATTAAAAGAGGCAAGTAACATGGGAAAAGGCAAAGATTGGGATTGCCTCCTTAGAACTAGGCTAGACAGTAGCTTAGAACTAGGCTAAAGAGTAGCTTCTACTACACCTTGACGCCATTCTGAAAAATTAAAATTCTTGGAAATATATTCTAGAATATTCTAGAGGTAGAAAGAAATTGATAGGGAATAGAATGGAAACATTATTTGGAAAGACATATTACAAATAACCACTGAAATGTAAGACTGGATGGGAGGGACAGGGAGAATTAGATAGTTAACACTTATCTAAGACAAGAAATGCAATGGTTTAAAAAAAAGGATAAAGAGGAAGAGAAGGGAGGGAAAAAATAACAGTAAATTTCCCATCCATTTCCTACCTACTCTGGCCATTAGCCTCATCTCTTCCTCACTGGAATCTTGTATTCTGTCTCTCATCCGTTGTTTGATAGATGACCTTTTCCCTTATTTTTTCCAGGAAATAGACCAGGAACTAAATAGGAATAGATCAGTCAATTTCCAAACGATGCTGCTACATGAATTCTTCCCTTCCCCACTTCTCTACAACTAAGCTCCTTCAGGGTTGTGACTCTCTTCTTGTTGCATTTCTGTAGCCAGTGTCTGGGACAGTGCTTGCTATATACTAAGTGCTTAATTAGTGTTCAATCTATGTGTGAATCTATCTAAACTCAGGGAATTTTGGTTTAGGTAGGGTAACAAGAAGGAAGAGGCATTGTTGGGAGGAAATCATGACCAGATTAATGTAAAATAAATATTGCAGAGACTAAGTACTGACTAATAGGGGGAATATAAAAGTTATGCATACATACACACATAATAAAAGAAAATACAAACATAACAACTATGGCCCTTTATGTTAAAGGGTTAAATACTTCAATGAAAATGAAAAAAAATTGAGGAATAGATTTTTAAAAGGAAAACCCAACAATTTGTGGCATACAAGAAACATTTTAAAATGTAGAGAGACAAATGAAAATGCTGATATAGATAACATCTATCATTAAGCATGATAAGTAAGTTCTTTTTAAGATTAGAATTTCATTTATAGCTTTTGTTTTAAGAACACCTAAATTTTTCCCTTTATTCCTTCATCTCCATGATATATTCTTAAAGGAAAGCTAGAAGAAGTATAAAAATGCATAGATAATAAAATGATGTCAATTAGATACCTTAATCTTCCTTTCTTGAAACTAGATAGAAATAACAGAAAACTAAACAAAGGAAAATATAGAGCTGAACAGATATTTAGAAAAAATTTAGTTTGAATGACCTATGGTGACATCTAAATGAGAAAATTAAATGATAGATATTTCTTAAAATGTCATGTTACCTTTATAAAAATTGAATCATATGCTAAGGCATAAAAGAATTATAAACAAATATAAAAAGGCAGAAATAATAAATACATTCTTTAAAGACCATGGCACAATAAAAATAAATATGAGCGAAAGACACAGACATAAATGAAGATCAAGTAACGCCAGCCAGGATAATGAGTAGGTCAAAGAATAAAACACAGAAATAACAAATAATTGTCTTAAAGATATGGTTAACAAGGAAACAAAATTTCAATTCTTATGAGATATAGTTAAAGCACTTATCAAAGGAAATTATTTATTTCTGAAAACTTATATTAACAAAAGAAGGAAAAAAGGCAAAAAAGGAAATTAGTAGCTATAAAATAAGTATAAAGGAAGACATTATAAAAATTAGAGAATAGGAGCAATTGAAAATTAAAAAGCAATTATCGAACTGATAAACAAAACTAATACTTTATTGAAAATAAAAACAAATTTACGAGCCTAGCTAAGAAAAAGAACAAGGAAAGGCATTTTTAAATCCCTGAGACAAAATGAAGACGAACAAATGATATAGCATTTATTAATTTATTGGCATGAGCCTAATACTGTACTGAGTACTGGGTCTACAAAACACAAGTAAAAGCTCTTACAATAATAGAGGGGAGTGGTGACCTGGAATGGTGAGTTGATTCATAGGACAACTGACTGACATGTTCTTTCCAGAAGCAATGGTAGTGAGGATTTGATTACCATGTCCAAAGTGAAGAGTAGAAAGAATAGCAAGCTTATAAGGTAACTATTCCTATATCAGGATGACCAGGCAAGATCATTGGATGGTATGTGAAGCTTAGTCTAGTCTAGGACTAGGGGAGTGTGCATTCATTTAACAATCAAGACAGGTAAGCCCCAGTATGAGCATTCCAAAATTCCCAGGGACAATTTTTTGAAAATCTGGTCCACAAAGTGGTATTTCAGGTAAAGAGAAGCAGGAAAGAGTAAGGTTTATGGAGGAGAGAGGTAGTTAATTCTCAAGAAACAGAAAGGAAATGATAATAACTACTACTTATAGAAGCTACTATACAAAATTATTGATCTGTTAATAATTTTGAAAATGAGAAGAGCTGGCTAACTCTTATGAAAAATGTAAAATACTCAAAACAATAACAACAAAGAAACAGAGTACAAACAATGTAAATGCAGAAAAGAAAATTGGTCAGCTCAAAAATTAATTCCCAATGGAAAAAAATACCCTGAACCATATGAGTTTATAAGCGAATTCTGTCAATTCTTTAAAGAATAACTAATAGGTAGGCCACAAAAAATATTCGCAACAATAGAACCAGAAAATAGTACAAAATTCTTTTTTAAAAACAGTATAGTCCTATTAACTGAACCAGGGACAGACAAAACAAAACAAAAAAAGGGAATTGTGTCAATTTCACTGTTTATTATTGATGAAATTTTTCAAATAAATGAAAGCAGCATAGCATTCTCAGACTTCAAACTATATTATAAAGCAGTAGACATAAAAATTTGACATTGGATGAAAAATAAAAGTAGTTAATAGGAGTGACTAGATAAGTAAGAAATGAAAACAGCTGACACAGTAAACACCCAGTGTTTAACAAATACGAGGACATACGTACTTTGAGGTTGAACTTTTTCAACTTGAACTTCTAGGAACTAGAAAACAGTTTGTTGTTTAAAACTAGGTTTAGATTAATATCTTGTCTTGCACATCATGAAAAGTTCTAAATGATTACTCTGAATTTAAAACTTCACATCATTGATGAGAGAGACAGACAGACAGTCAGAGAGAGACAGAGAGAAAGAGAGAGAGAGAGAGAGACAGAGAAAGACAGAGAGAGAGGAGCTACCTTTCATAATTACCACTTGAGTAAGAAATTCTTAATGAGACAAGGGATAAAAGTAACTATAAAAGACAGAATATATGCTTTTGATAATTTTAAATTTAAAATAATTTGCACAAATAAGTAAAAAAAATATTGGTGAAATCAAATGTAGTGTGGTAAAAATCTTTGTATCAAATTCTTCTGATGAGATTCTGATAACCAATATAGGGATAGAACACCAAGAGCAATTCCCCAATTAGTTAATGATTAGAGAAGATAAATAGTTTTCAAAAGAGTTGCAAACAATTCACAAACTACTTGAAAACATGCTCTAAATCACTTATAGGATGAGAGATAAAAATTATAACAACTCAGAAATTTTCACCTTACACTATTCAAATTGGCAAAGATGACAAAAATCAGGAACAGTCAAAGTTAGAAGAAGTGTGGGAAGATTGGTACATTAGTGACCTGTAGGTAGAGCTGTGAATCGGCCCTAAACATCTGGGATACTAACTTGTAACTGTGTAAGAAAAGTCACTAAACTGTCCATAATCTTTGACCCAGTGATCCTGCCACTGGGAATATACCCCCAAAAAAAGCAAAGGAAGAAACAAAGATTTCAACATATATGAAAATATTTTAGCAGAACTCTCTTTGGTAACAAATAACCAAAGATAGAATTGGTGCCTATTTAGAACATTAGGAGAATAAAATTGGGGAATAACTGAAAAACCTATGACTTGCAAGTGTAGCAGTATAGTATTACTCTGTAAGAAATGAGGAGCATGAGTACTTCAGGGAGACCTTGGGAAAGTTTCTATGAACTGATGCAAAATAATATAAGCAAAACCCCCAGCCCCACCAAAAGAATATACAAAATGACTACAAAAATGCAAATTAAAAGGTCATTAAAAAGAAGTCAAACTCTGAGGACTTTTTAAACATCAGTAATGGTCCCTGACAATAGGTAGAATATATCTCCTTTCTCATGGCAAAGAGAAGGGGGAATGCTAGGCCTGAGTATCACATACATTATAAAATGTACTCACTCTGCTAGTTGTTTTGGTTAAAAACTGGTCTGCTGCTGCCGCTACTGCTGCTGGTGATGGTAGTGGTGTTACAGGGAGGTTTCACTCTGGAAAAGAAAGAACATTTTTATTTGCTTATTTGTTTTTTCCCACAGAAAGTAGTACAACATAAAAATAAAACAAAAGTGTTGCTATAACTATTTTGGAACATACAAGACCTTTATTCTTGTGTCCTTGACCTCCTTGGTGTACATGTTTATCAGTAAGATCTCTGAGTCAGGATATGGACTAAACAAAATTAGTTGGTTTTTCAGCATGACATCAAATCATTTTGCAGTGTGGCTGGACCAAGTACAGCACCACCAACAACAGTGTATCAGTCAGTTAAAAAACATTAATTAAGCATTTATTATACACCAGCTACTATGCTAAGGAGCTCATATTCTAATGAGGGAGACAACGTGTAATAATTGTATGCATACAAGATACATTCACAGTAAATGACAAGTAATCTCAAAGGGAAGGCACCAGGCGTGATTAGGAGACATGGAGAGGGAACACTTTGAAAAACTTCTGATAGATGTTGGAATTTGAGCTGCCTTGAAAAGAATGCCAGAGAATCTAGGAGACAAAAGTAAGGACAAGTATCACAGTCATGGGGCACAGTCAGTTCAAAGTCTAGAAAGAGTGTCTTGTTTTAGGAGTAGAAAGTTGGCCCCTGCAGATAGGCAAGTGCATTTTCTGAAGTAAAGTATAGTTAGACTGGAAAGATGAGAAGAGGCCAGGTTGTGAAGGACTTGAAATACCAAATACAGGATTTTCTATTCAATTCTGGAAGTAACAAGGAGCCCCTGGGGTTTACAATGCAGGGGTAATATTGAAGAGAATAGTTTGAGTGGAATGATGAGCTCAGAAGCCAGTTTATGAAAGTGAGCAAGAGGAAATGGTAAGTGCCTAGATTAGGAAGCTTTCTCAAAGAAACAAATCACTCTTCCCAGTGCCTCTATAAACATTAACTACGTTCATTTTTGTCACAATTGCCAATGTTCTATATGTAATGTGAAACCTAAGAAATGTTTTAATGTCTCATTTATTTGACTCGCACAGTTTATGTTAAACATATGTTAAACAGTTTATGATCTAAAACGTTTCTATACAATTGTTGATGGCTTGCAGTTCTTCTTTCGAAAACTGTTTGTTCATATCCTTTGACTGCTCCTGAAATAGGTTTAAAAAATCAAACAGCTTTTCTTTGTTTAAAAAATAACAAAAACAAAACCTATCACTACTCTACCTTAAACAGAATTTTTATCAGGTGTTTCAATTGATTTAATTCTAATGATTTAAAAATGATTTAAAAATTTAAAGATCATTTCAAAAATAATCGTGAGAACCCAGTGATTTGAGATTTCTCTGTTCTTTTGTGAACTGAAGACAAGAGTTTCAGCTTATTATATTCTGAGAGAACAGAAAGAAATAATGGAAAGACAAAGAAATCACAGGATGCAGTCTTAATTTTACATCGGCTTTTACATTAAAGAGGTAAGAGTAAAAAAGATTTGTATCAATAAAGTAGGTCCTACCCCCTCTTTTACTTCCAGCATTCTTATACATGGTCCAGCTGGCTATGGAATCTCCAGTCCCATCCAGTGGTTTAAGTGGTATTATACTGGCATAGCTGCCTGGAGTTCCTGAAATCTCCTTCTGGCTGAAAGTCACAATTCTTCAAATGGAAAAGATGAAAAGACAGACTATCCTGAAACCTTAGGGGAGTGGAGGAAAGGGAGGATGGTGCATAAGTATACAGTGAATACAGACAAGAGTCTGATAGCCAAGACACGTAGGGAATTAGCACAAATATGCAAATCCTTCTTCAAAACATTAAAGATTTTATAATTGTCAAAGGATATAAACAATCTCAAAAAATTTTAAACTATCAACAATCATATGAATTTTCCAGATCACTAATAAAAGAAATGCAAATCAAAAAACCCTAAGGTTTTTACCTCACAATCAGCAAACTCACAAAGATAACAAAATATGAGAATAATCAAAGATAAAGGGACTGTGGGGAAATAGGAACACTAAACGCACTTAGCTATGAGTAGCTTGAATCATCCTGGAAAACAACTTAAAGTTGTGTAAAAGAAGTAATAAAAATATCACTACCATTTGACCTATAGACCTTCCTGCCAAACATATACCCCAAGGAAAGAAAGGTCCTATTTTACCACAACATTCATAGCAGCATTTTTTAGGTAGCAAAACACTGAAACAAATTAGGTTTAAATGAACTAGGGAATAGGTAAACAAATTGTGGTCCTCAGATTAACAGATATTACTGAACCAAAAGAAAAAGTGAATATAAAAGATTGAGAGAAGTATTGATTTATATAAACTGATGAACACTGGAGTAAGCAAGATGAGAAAACTATGCACACAATGACTAGAATAATGGAAAAGAATGGAAAGAACAAAAACAAAATAAAAGTGACCACTGCTTAATTCTCTCTCTCCCCCCCTCTCTCTCTCCCTCTCTCCCTCTCTCTCTCTCTCTCTCTCTCTCTTTCTCTCTCTCTCTCTCTCTCTCTCTCTCACACACACACACACACACACACACACAAGAGATAAGACACGACACCTCCCTCCCTTATTTGCAGAAGCTAGTGACCAATGGGAATAGATCTTGAATATACTGTTGTAATAGTAATCAGTCTAGGGGGGCGGCTAGGTGGCGCAGTGAATAGAGCACCGGCCCTGGACTCAGGAGTACCTGAGTTCAAATCCAGCCTCAGACACTTAACACAAAAAACTAGCCGTGTGACCTTGGGCAAGTCACTTAACCCCAACTGCGCTCCAAAAAAGGAAAAAAAATAGTAATCAGTTTACCATATACTTAGCACTTAGTAACTTAGGGCTAAGTAGCACCTAGTAACTTAGGGCTAAGTATAGAAGGTATAAACTCTGTCCATTGTTGAGAAGGTGTGAATTCCCCTGTTGACTTGGAAGAAGGCTGAGACAGGAGGCCAGTGCTGTATAAAAAGAAGAATTTTAGAGAGAGAAGAGAGAATTGGATTTGGCTCCTCAGAGAAGGAAGATTCATGGAGACTGAAGTCAGCTGAGAGAGAGAGAGAGAGAGAGAGAGAGAGAGTTCTCCCACTATCTAGAAGCTGACTGAAACATAAACAGGATGGGACTTTGTTTGTTTGTGGCCTAGCTGATCCTTGAGTTCCAGGCAAGAGAAGTAGTGAGGGGTTTGAG
>JAQQSW010005174.1:0-14261 GCA_028646575.1 Pseudocheirus occidentalis | reverse complement strand
CATGCTTCTTGTACCTGAGTGTCAAATTTTCTTTTCAGTTCTGTTTTTTTCAGCAAAAATGTTTGAAAGTCCTTCACCTCGATGAATGACCATTTTTCCCCTGGAACTTTATACTCAATTTTGCTGGGTCATTCTAGCACCTCCATTCCCTCAGTGTAGAAGCTGCCAGATCTTGTGTTATCCTAATTGTGTTTCCACTGTATTCAAATTGTTTTCTCTTGGCAGTCTATATTATTTTCTCCTTGATCTGAGGGTTCCAGAAACTGGCTATAACATTTTTGGAGTTTTCTTCAGGTTATCTTTTTCAAGAGGTGATAGGTGAATTCTTTCAAGTTCTATTTTGCCCTCTGATTCTAAAATATCAGGGCAATTTTCCTTGAGAATTTCTTGAAGGATGCTTTCAAAGTTCTTTTTTTGATCATGGCTTTCAGGTAGTCCAATAGTTTTTTTAATTATCTCTCCTGGACCTATTTTCCAGGTCAGTGATTTTTTCAAGGAGATATTTCACATTGCCTTCTATTTGTTCATTTGTTTGAATCTGTTTAATAAAACCTTGATTTCTCATAAAGTCATTTGCTTCCATTTAGTCCACTCTAATTCTGAAGGAATTATTCTCATCAGAAAGTTTTTGAGATCCTTTTTCCACTTGGCAAATTTGAGTTGTTAAGTCTTTCTTCTCCTCATTGTTTTTTGGGCCTCTTTTGTCATTTGAGTTAACTTATTTTTAAGGTGTTATTTTCTTCAGTCAGGTTGTTGACTCCCTTTTGATGATTTTCTTGCATCATTCTCACTTCTCTTCCCAGTTTTCCCTCCACTTCTCTTATTTGGTTTTCAAAATCCTTCTTAAGCTGCTCTATGACTTGTAATCAGTCTATATTTTTCTTGTATGCTTTTGGTGTGGGAGTTCTGACTGTGTTGTCTTCCTCCCATTCCATGTTTTGATCCTTTTTGTACTCCAGAAAGGATTCTAGAGTCTGGTTGCTGTTCTTACATTGTTTCCTTTTCCTGCTCATGTTGCCAGTGAAATACTTTTCTTTTTAGCTCTGCAGAACTCTGCTTCTAGGGGGGAAATCTTTGTCCCAAATCACTGGTATTTTTGCTGCTGCCAGAGCTATGGCTGGTGAAGCCCTGGTTCACTGAAAACACACTCCAAGACCACCGCCCAAGACTACTATCTGGATCTTGGCTTCTCAACACAAGATCACTTGGCCTCTGAATATTTGCTGCATCCCCCTTCAGTCTTCAGTCCAGGAACCCTGAAGCAGCCATTTGAAAGTTGCTTCTGGGATGCCACTTCTGCCACTTCCTTGCCCTGGAGGCAGTTCAGCCAGACCACTTTTCTCCCCCAAATTTAGCTGAGTTTCTCTTACCTTTCACTTAGTCCTTATTTCTTCTGCCTTGATAAATCTGGAAACTGCCACAGCTGCCACTGATCTGCTCTCCTGAAGTCTCTAGCTGCATCTTGTCCTGCACACCCTGCTCTCCACTGGATCAAGCTACGGCTTGGGCTGGGCTGGTTTCAGCTCCCATTGCTATGATAATCCTCACCTGCTGAATTGCCTTCAGAGGGAGGTGTATTTTTGTGAGTTTTAGAGTTCTAAAATTTGTTTAGAGTCATATTTTATGGGTATTATGAGGTCATGTGAGAGCTGCGGTGTTTTCCTGCTTCTATGCCACCATCTTGGCCACCCCTCTAGAGATCTTTTTTTAAAAAATGATCATTTCATACATGCTTACACACACACACACACACATTGATTAATAGCATAACCAGAATTATCAAACTTACTTATATGTGTATTATATATGCATCCACAAAAACATATATAGAACTTTAAGAGACAGTATACTTCATATTCTCAGGTCTTGGTACGGTTTTTGGAATAGAGTAGGTACCTAATAAATATTTGATGTTGTGGTCCTCGTATCCCAGTGCTTAGCACAGTACAAGGCTTTGAATATTTGCTCAATATATGCTCAATAAATGCTCCGTAATTGACTGATTGCATGGTTAATGTGTCTATTTTGCTATAGATCTTCCAACACTAATTCCAACCATCTCATTTTAGAAATGTGAAAGCTAAGCCCAAAAAATGAAATGCTACTTTATAACAAAACTAAAATTTAGTTTTATATATGTAGAATTCCTAGTTTGTTGTTATCAGACATTATAAAGACAGAAACCATTGCTATATACTACCCTCAAATTTGTTCCACCTAAGCAAGATTTAATGTTGACCTTGGAATCAGGAGTTCAAATCCTGCCTTACATACTTACAAATGATGACTTGGGCAAGTCATTTAACTTACTTTTGGCATTCCCATATGTAAAAAGAGGATAATAATAGGACCAACCTCAGTATTATTGTGGAAATCAAAAGAAATAACACCATTTGCACACCTTAAAGTACTTTATAAACATGGTTTTATTGTTATTCCCAACTTCTAAATATTTCTGCATGATGCTTTTTTTACTCAAAAAACCTTTATTCTTTGACAATACATTTTCTGAGACAAATCCAAGTACTGCCTAATAGTCTATGAAAAATGCTGTTTTAAAAATGATTAAATATATATTAATTTTTAAAAAAATATGTATGTTTATACTTTCGAGGTATTTGCTTATTGTTCATTGTAGTCTAGCAAGACTGAATTGTTCTCAAGGATTATTTATACAATCAATCTTTATTTATACAATTATTCATACAACAGGCATTTGTTAGGTACCCATAATATGCCAGGTAATATGAATTAGGACTTCTTCAACTCTTACTTCTCCTAATTGTTTATAATTTATTCCACAGGATATCAGTGTGGTACAGAGGAAATTTATTGATTCTTTAGAGACCCTGAGTGTAATGCCAACCTATGATGCTTGTTATTATGTTACTTTGGGGAAATCTTTTCACTTCCCTCGGTCAAGTTCCCGCATTGGAAAGTGAGGGGATTAGACTACATCTGAGGTGGGGGACCTGCAACCTTGAGGCCATATGTGGTCTTCTGGGTCCTAGAATGTGGCCCTTTTGACGGAGTTCAAGTTTCACAGACTAAAGCCTTTTATTAAGGGGATGTGGTCTGTGGAATTTGGATTCTGTCAAAGGCCACACCCCAGGACCTGGAGGGCTACATGTGGCCTTGAGGCCACAGGTTCCCCATCCCTGGGCTAGTGGTCTCTAACATCTATTTTAGCCCTAGATATATGATTATATAATTACAAATTCACTTTTCCCAGTGGGTGGAAAAACCATCAATATTACACTGTTTCTGGGTAATTTTTCCTGCTATTCCTCACTGGTGTGCTGTCATCGGGGACTCATCTATAACTTCTGGAACTTCATATCTTCTTTTCATGTTCTGTTGTGGTTGTTATTGTTGGTTTTTATCTGACAATTTTATGGCTGCTTCTTTTTTACCCAATTTTAATTAATGGTACTTTATTGCATTTGCTTCTGGAGGCTTTTTAGCACACACACACACACACACACACACACACACACAGAAGATTGGAAGAAAAAACAAATTCTACCTTATTGTAAACTTTTTTTTTAATTTTTGTAGTTCTATGAGCAGTTTCCATGCTCAGTATGCAGAGAAAAGAAGTTGGGGTTTTCTGCTTGTCACTGAGATTTGGCAATCAAGAGATTCCAAAGTTAGGACTTGGCTCAGTCATACAGTGTCTCCCCCTGCCTACAGATGGGCTGTTTAAATCCCCATATATGTGGCTAGGCTTGCATCAGTATGGTGTAATTAGGAGAACAGTGGAATAAAAGTTCAGTCATCAACTCAGAGTGTCACTACACAGCAAAACGATTATGAATAAGTAATTTATTTTGTGTTTTGGATTCATCTGTCAAATTGGAATATGAGTAGCAATTCCAACAATAATGATGAGGCTGTATGAATTAATGTATGTGGCCTTGGAATCAGGAACACCTGGGTTCATACCTTATTCTGACCCAAACTGACTAGGTAACTCTGGCCAAGTGCCCAAGTAACTCCTTGCCCTAAATATCTCAATGCCATAAGTATTGGCAGAGAATATGTCAATATGCATTTGAAGAGGGAGTTTTCACACTGGACTTTCCCACATCTCTAAAATCATAGGCCCACCCCGTAAAGAACAAAACAAATCCAAAAAAAGCAACTATCTCCCAAATACGTTAAAATCCTCTTTGATGTTTAACCCTAAATGTGATACCATATTTGAAAATACTGTACCTTGATTCCATATGTGATAATATGTGTGTACTGTGAAAAAGGTTAAAGTTCATATAAATGTAAGTTATTGTTATTACAACCCCATAAGGATGCTACATCATTCTGTACCTCTGCTCACCCATTACCCCATCCCACCACCTCTCTTCTAAAACAGAAACTCATTTAGAATTCAGAAGTTCATGATTTTTATATTGCATATTAACAGATTCTGACCTTAGATCTTTTTCTCATGCCTCACTCTGTGTGTGTGTCCACATATACATGTGGTTTGGATAGAGGACAGAGGAGAATGTAAGGAGATTAGCAAAAAAATCACAGTCTTACCTCCCATATATAATAGACCCGTAGCTAGCAGTGGGTAAAAGGAACCTTGCTACCAAGGCACATTCTGAAGAGCATAATTCATCAATATAGTGATCACTATCCCCATAACTCATTTCATGGTCCTTAGTCCTCGCAGCTACCACCCCTTGCCCATCTTGTTCTATAGTTATAGAGTATAATAGTCCCTGGGGCTTCCATACATGTCAGGACTATATAATCAGACCATTACCTTTTCTACCTAACTGCACCTGATGCTTTGTGCCATCCCTTCAAATATTTTGCTTCAAGTGGAAATGCTTCTGCTTTGTCTTTAGTGCATAGTGTCTGTCGTTACTTTCTCTGCTCTTTTGCCAAGATCATTCTGTCCCTCTCTAATATCATAAACTCACTCCTAAAAATATTACCCTAAATTTCTAATTCACATGAAATCATGTGGAGGACACATCACTGGAATCATGAATTGTCTGCTATAACACACTCGATACTTAGACTACCTCAAAGCAATACTGACCACATGGCAACCCTAAGTAAGCCCCTAATGCTCCTAAATGTTCCAAGAAGATTTTGAGATGTTAGCTTCTACTTCTCCCCCATCTCTTGACTCTCTCAATTATAAGAAATAGTTAAAAATAATTTGTGAAAGTTCATGTATGTACTACTTTCCTTCCTATTATTTCGTATTACCACAGGCTTCTAATACTTAGAATGAGATAAGATTCACACCTTTCTCTAGTCTTCTATTGCTGGGGAATGGGATTATAGTCACAGCAGTTTAGATTTTTCTAGACTTTATGCTTGAGAGCTTCCTTGGGAATCCTATCTTTGAAGCGTCCCAAGCCACCAAGAATTTATTCATCTCGTGTTGGGAAATTATTAAGTTGATGGAATCAGGTCCCGACTGTACTATGTTCTATTTATATTACTTTGGTCAACTCTTTTGACACTTCCACTTTTCGTCTCTAAATTCTGCAAATATGATAGGTAGAAGCAGTCAGTGAAACCATAATTGTTGGCACCAGGATAAGTGAGAGAGTTAAACTGGTGTTATTGGGCTCAATAAATATGCAACATTGCAATCAAATTCTCTCTAGTATGTCAACGGTGGAGAAGTTGTATACTCAACAAAGTACAGTGTATATTCTTCAGGAAGAGAAAGATTTCCTTGGTTCTTCTGTATAAACATGGCATGTCTTTGGCATTAATCTCATCTCTTTGGGATGACAAAGAGTAGAGTGGCACATTTATCTGTTTCTCCATTCTTCTAGATACAATAATGGCTGAAAAGTGTATTGGTAACCACCTAGTTTACCTAAGAGTATGCCAAAGCCAGCTCAAACCTTGCTTTCCAGAGAAGATTTTTAAAAGTTCAGTGTGATCATTTACACTTTAGAAATTGGCAAATGCTACCAATCAGGGCTTGATTGATTTCTTTGTTTCTGGCCTATACTAAATAATCAAGAAAATGCCAGGAATGCAGATTAACCTTAATAGTGTGCCATACACACATTTTTCTCCCCAAAAAGCTCATTATTAAATATCAGATATTAGCATACTGATGCAAACCTACTCACATATATGGTGATTTAAATTTAAATTTAAATATTTACAAACACACCACGGGGCTCATCTCACCTAAAAATTTTACAGATGAAGAAACAGAAACCTAAAATGACTTGCCTAAGGTAAGAGAGATAGAAAGTAGGAGAGTTGGGATTTCATTCCTGCAAATTGAATTTTTCTTGGGAAGTAATTTTGTTCTTAAAAATTGTGGAGTTTTTTGGGGGTGGGAGAAAGGGATTTACTTAAATGTCAATCTGTCTTTTACCTCTATTCCTCAGAATGGGACATAAAGTATCAACAGCTCCCTTTTTCCTCTTTATCCCAAAGGGCTGTTAGTATTTCTATAATCTGGAAGATAAGACAGTTGATTTTTCGGTCCAAGAGGCATTAATGTGTCCAGTATCCACTAGAAGGACATCAACTCCTCTCACATTCTGACGCTTGTTGGCTAGTCAGTTAATGAGTGGAGCTTAGCCCAGGTTTCACCAGCAGTGATATTTTTAAAGGTCCCTCTAATTCTGATTTACAGTCACATGACATTCCAAACAAGCTCATATAATAGGAAAGAGATAATAGTATCACCAATTTAGAGTAAAAAGGGACTTTCAGGACTGTGTAATATAAACTTTTTTTTTTAACAGATGAGGAACTAGGTCATGGAAAAGTGAATTTTCTGGCCCAAGGTTTCAAAAGTAGTATGTTTTGGGGCCGGCTAGGTGGTGCAGTGAATAGAGCACTGGCCCTGGGGTCAGGAGGACCTGAGTTCAAATCTGGCCTCAGACACTTGACACACTTACTAGCTGTGTGACTTTGGGGAAGTCACTTAATCCCAAATGCCCTCCAAAAAGTAAATAAAATCATATGTATCACAGCTGGGATTAAAATCCTGGTCCTTTGACTCAGAATCCAATCTTGTTTTTTACTGTATTGTCTAGGTCATAGTTGTCACTGTTTTGATACATAGTTGGTGCTGTCCAACTCTTTGGTTTATGCTGTACCTTCAAAACCTCAAATTGCTTACAGTGCAGCCAGGTGCTCAGAGTTTTCTCCGGGGCTATTTAATATGGGGGGGGGGAGGAGGAAGAGAGAAGAAAAAAAAAACACAAGAAAAATCATCAAAAGTTACCCACCACAGTCCTGAAAACTGTCCTGGGCTTGAATCTTCTTATGTGGCCCCTTTGCTATCTCTTCTGTGAACCCTGTGAGAGCTGTAGTATTAAGAACAAGTTTAGTAGATACCTGCCCAGAAAAGAAAACTGCTTTTATGCACTTCTAACTGCCAACAAGAGAGACTGATTACTTTGTTTAGATTCTTGGTAATAGCTGCTGTCTCCCTGATCCCACATCATGGAATCATGGGATCTCAGAATGGAAAGGGACCTTCAGAAACCATCCTGTCAAATCTACACCAAAACAAGAATTCTCTCTCTATATTACATTACTCTCCTCAATAAAGTCATTCCTCCTTCACTTGCACACTTAGCAACTATGCTGCCTTTGTAACAATAGCTAAAAGTTGTCCTGAGTTGTTTTTGATTTTTTTTTTCTTTCCTCCTTTGGGGTTAAAAAGTGTATATGTTGTCTAGACACATTTTGAAAATGCTGGCTTAAAAGGCGGGTTTAAGGCTGAGTCAGAGGAAAGATTGCTATCTCCTGAATCAGCACTCCTACCTCAGGAGTCCTTGGGAGGATCTCTGCCAAGTACTTACTCAGCCCGATGGCGAATGGAGCTTGGTAGTTCTGACAGGATAAGAGGACTTCTATTCGCTATATTTAAGCAAGCATAAAAATAATGAGCAATGAAAGTTCATGGAGATCATTACAGCAGTTGGGTCTAAATAATGTATAGCATTAATGACTTGAGTTGTAACACATGGCTTGTTATTAAACATTTTTTTTCCTTTAGGGATCAGTCAAATTACAGTAGCACAACAAATTTTAAGGCCCTTCACATGTGAAGTATTATAAAGGCAGATGGGTTATTCTGACTTTTAACTTATAGATGGGTGCATTCCTATCAACTCTCTAATGAGTTTTACCATCCAAAAAGTTGGAAGCACTGAAGGAAATAAAATTAACTCAGATTTTTATGACCTTGTAATTTCAGTGGAGTCTTTTAGATAGGTGTATAACCTTGCAAAATTGATCTTTGGATAACTGATTTCATCTTTGTCTGACTTTTGAGTTTGCTTTAATGACATACAGTGAGGATACTTACCCTGGAAATGTCCATTTCACTTTTTGAAAGCTATTGGAAGTGTTTTATGATTGTCCAAACCAACTCCAACCTTGCTATTTTTCAGACATCTGTAAAATACCAGATTTTAGACATTTCTTACAAAATGACTTTTAACTCTCTCATTAAAAATGGACTGAATTTTTTGGATAATTATGTTCTCTCTAATAATGTCCTGTGTGCCATCTGATCATTCAAGCAGGCAACATTTGGGGTGAGGAGCAGGAGGTAACACTTTTTAAAAAAGGCAAGAAGAGAGTCAAGTAAATTGAATATATTTGAATCTGTAGGACCTCCACACTCCCACAACAGTGCATCTAATGAATTGGGTGAAATCACTGTAGAGGGAAGTAGTGGGGTGCCCTGAGACAGCTGGGGAGGCTTTGCTGGAGGTGCCACCAGGGATGCCATCAACACAGTGAAAGTGCTGATGTTTCAGAGCTTCAAGAACTAACTCAGTAGCAGAAGCTGTATTTGTGCCCCAAGGAAACCTGTCCTGCATGAAGGCGCTCAGAATGTCTTTATTTTTTTCTCTTTGCTGAGCTGACTTGAGTAGAGATCCACATGAATGTGACTTCAGAGACCAAAATAGAGAAAACAGTTGAAGGTCTTTTGCTATGTGTGAGTCACTGACTGGGTTACAAAACAAGGTTATATAGTATAATTCTTGGGACATTTTAAGCAACCATCTTTCTGAGGTGATTGAGGGATAATACAGCAGGGAATGCATTTGTTGGCCTTTAAGTACTAGAGAATAATATAGACAACACTTAAATCTCACATTTAAAAATAGATAATTCCATTGTAAAGTACTATCCCTTTCTTATGACATGGACACTTTGCTGAAAGCGGCAGAAAAATATGCTTTTAGTGAAATAGGGAAAAAGAAAACTTAAAGATATATGAGAGGAAAAAAAAACACAATCCTTCAGACAAAAGTGCTTGTGGAATGTAGACTTCTGAGAGGATCAAAATGAAAGCATTTTCCCCAAAACCAAAAGTATTGACTGACTAGAGCAATGGCTGATCATTGTTTTTCCTCAGTTAGTTTGAATATGATTATTTTCAATACGTTGGAGTTTATTTCTGAGAAACTACAACAAAGAATTATTTTGAGATTATGAGAATCTTGTATAATAATTGTTTCATATCTGAAAAAAAATGTTTCATTGGAGTCTCTAAAACTTAGTCACAACTGGGACATCACACATGAGAAAGCCGTGATTTGAAACATTAGAGACTGAGTAAGGAACCAGAAAACAATAGTCAAATTAAGAGTCTGTGGTCAAAAATATCAAGTACAGAAGAGACATTAGAGGAGCTGACAGGATATTCTTACAGAAGCCAAAACTGAAAGGTTGTTATAGGGACACTATCACATGGAGAGCTGATCTGATTGGAGGAACACTCTGTTTTGAAAGAGTTGATTGGAAGAAAGGAATATCTTCTCCCTTAGGTGAAGAGCATGGGAAATGTTGCCTTTGATCAACCTCTATGGCCAGAGGGGAAAATCTTTCAAACCTACTGAGAACAAGTTGTGAACAGTTTTGCAGATTCTAGGTTTAAAGACAATTGCATTTTTTCATTAAAAGGATGTCAAATCAACTCAGTGCCTAGTCAAGAAAGCATTTATTAAGATCTTTGTAGACTCCAGAGTAATACTACATAAAAGAGCTTGACACGTCTTCAGCAATGCAAGAGTAGCAGCAGAGCAGAGAGACTCAGAAGAGGAACAGGTGAGTTGTGGTGCTGACTGGTCCACTTGATATTGGAGCCTCAGAGTTATGAGTTGTCCTGGTGGGACTGGGTTTCCCTACACATGTGCCTCTCTATAAGATTTCTGTAAGTTTTTGCTCACTCTCCTCCCCTATGTGGAAGAATTGGTAGGAAAATATGGCCTAGATTTATGAGTTGATTTTACGTTTTGAATATTCCTGTTTTTGACTGAGAATAACTGATTGTGACTACGGTTATTTTTGCTTTCATTAGTGAATTTTCCATGCTTATGAGTTGATGGTGTCAGTGGGATAAATTTCTTTGAATTTTAGGGTCTCAGGCACTAGAATTGTGAGTGTAAACTCATACTATATCCCCTACACCAAGGTTATTCTAAAGGACCCTGATAGCATCTTGGTGGATATGGCCAGTTTCATCTCTAATGCCCCTGTCTCTTGTGACCCAGACTTATTCATATAACTAGAGACTGTTATTAGTAAACATTTTAAAGAGATAGAGGGGG
Organism: Pseudocheirus occidentalis; assembly: GCA_028646575.1. Taxonomy (NCBI): domain Eukaryota; kingdom Metazoa; phylum Chordata; class Mammalia; order Diprotodontia; family Pseudocheiridae; genus Pseudocheirus; species Pseudocheirus occidentalis. The sequence continues at coordinate 3,684 of JAQQSW010005174.1, read as the reverse complement.
AAGGATTGAGGAGTGTTCATGTCATATCTCTTTATACATTGTACACCATTCTTTCCGAGTCACTAGCATTTGATTCTTAGGAAGATGCTTAGATATCAAATTGATGTAAGTGTGATCATTTACCATCAAATAGTATCATGTCCCTGTATCCTTTTGCAAATGATGAGAGGAATAGTTCATTTGCTGAAGTACAAATTGTGATCTCTTATGAGATTTTTGCCCTAGGGAGATGCAAAAGCAATGCTTTTGACAACTAAAAAATTCCTGTAGAATTTTAACATGGAAATGGCAAAAATCAGTTCTAGGATCATCAAAATGATTAAGCCATCTGAAATGTGGAGTACATCGTTGAGAAGTTCTGTTGTAACTCTGGGTATACACAGACCATGATAGAGGGAGGAAAAAATCTTCCTGAATTTAAAAACATCTGTTGTGAGTAAATTGAGACTCAGAACAAGATTTACTACCTTGAAAGTATAATGATATAAAATAAAATATTCATTAGCAACTTAAAATAACCATTAGCAATCTTTGATTAAGCATTTAATGTATGACAGGTACTGTGCCTACTGCTGAGAATATAAAAGACAAAAGGGAAACTAGTTCCTGCCCTCAAGAGTCTATGTTTTATTGGATGAGACAAGGGACACACATATAAGTATAGATTAAATAGATACAAATGAACAAACTAGTTATATTAATATGTGACATATACATATACAAAAACACACATATTTATTTGTGTGTCTGCGTGTGTATAAAATGGGGGCATGAAGCACTAGGAGCTGTGGTTATCTGGAAAGGTCTCACAGAGTTGGTGATTGATCTAAACTTTAAAGGAATCTTGGGATTCTAAGAGATAGAGCTGAGGAAGGAATGCATTTTAGGCATGGTGGGGACAGTATCTGCAGAACATGTTGATAGAATATTGTATGGCAGAAACAATAAGACCAATGAGGATGACTTAACTGCAAAGTGTTCACAGAAGATTAATATATAGAAAGAAATTATGTAAAGTTAGCTTGGATCCAGGCTGCATAGGGCTTTATGTTCCATTCAGTGAAGTTTATATTGGAACCTACAGCTAATTGGGAGCCACAGGAGTTTTTGAGCTACAGAGTAGTAACTTGTTCAGATCTAGCTTTAGCAGTAACCTACACAAATATAAAAATACCTTCTTAGCCATGAATGGGGGAGATTCTGATTTCCATAGAGAAAAGAAAAGAAAAGAAAGAACACTGAATGTGGTTGAAATAACTCCCTAGCATAAACTTTGACACAAGAATATTTTAATGCAAAATTAAATTCCAGCAAAGTTGCCATCTATTTCTCATTTCACCATATCCTTTTCCCCGGGGGATCTGTGCAGAGGGACTTTTCTTCCAATGAATTACTCAGGGCAAAGTGCAACTAAGTCATCTGAGTACATATTCTTAGACTGATGATTCTCTATATGTACTTTTCTCACTCTGGCTGAGAATTTGAAAACTTTCAAAGTCCCCACCACCTAACATTGTCAAAACCCCAAAACCATTCTAAAAAGCCATCAGTATCTGAGTCATTCAGGTTTCCTGTTAAAGGCACATTACAGAATTACTCTGCATTAGATTCTTCATGGTTTTTTCTCACCACTCACAGAAAATGCCTCTCCTCTGTAGGACAGTGCATGTCGGCACCCAGAAATTATGCTCACATTTCCACATCTCTGAACATGTTTTCCAAACTAGTAATTATTTTTTGATCTCTCAGGCATTTGATCCAACAAAGAAAGTATGATTTTGTCCCACATTGGCTTGAACTTGAATTCTAGTAAGATAATTATTTATATTGCAGATACATTTCCACCAAAAATAAGTCTTTGCCTCCTAGTGTCCAGAGATAAATCTGTATTCTCAAGCCTTTTCAGGGTTTAACAAATTGGAGAAGTTTCCTTTACAAGTCTGAAAAGGAATTTGTATCTTTTATCCATCCATCCCTCAGTTCAGAGAGTCTCTTCACTTAAGAGTTCATTGTTTGTTCCTTGTTATTATTCATTTGTTTGTGAGAGAAATGATTATTTCTTTCCCACATTAATAGACAATTATCAGGGTGGCTAGGTGGCACAGTGAATAGAGCACCAGCCCTGGAGTTAGGAGGACCTGAGTTCAAATCTGGCCTCAGACACTTGACATACTTACTAGCCGTGTGACTTTGGGCAAGTCACTTAACTCCAATTACCCTACAAAAAATAGACAATTATTAAAATGGGGGAGATCTCCCAGCTTTTTCCCCCTATTCACTTGTCCAATCTCTCAAGGACAGGGTTGATGGAACATAAGATTAACTCTCTCCTCATTCTAGATATTGCTACTCCCCTCAGCCATCTCAGGCTTAGATGGGGGATATAGATATCTTTTTGTCCTGATTGTCCAAGGCTGGAGCTGGTCTATGTATAAGGACAGTTTCTCTCTCCAAGAGTGATATGATGTCATTCTCAGCCCTCATCAGAATGGGCTCATTCCTCTTTGTAAAGTCCACTTCTCCTCATCAGCCTATAAAAGCTGATTGTCATCCTAAGGAACACCCCTCTTCCAAGGGCATATAAGCCATGAGCCCACTGCCATGAGGGTTTTTGGAACTTAAGAGTGTCATTTATCCTTGAATAAAAATTCTGGTCTTATTAATAAGAATGACAAATTACCCAGAAATTATGTCTCTGAAACTTTTTAAACACCACATTTGTTTGTTTTCACTTACATACAATATCTTATGAAAATATTCATTACATCCTGAAGTATTTAAAACTTTGATATGTGAAAATAATGTCTAAAATCATAAAATAATAGCTCTTTTGAAACGGTGCACTACTTAGATAAATTTGAGTGACTATTGAAAAATTTTCATGCATTTCAACAAACATTTTATTTCAACTAACATTTGTAACCTGGCTATTGAATGTAGTATAGAATCAGTGCAACATAATATATAAAGATCTGGGCTTAGCGTCAGAAATATATGAGTTCAAATCCCACCTCTAAATTTTACTAGTTTTATGACCTAAGCAAGCCATTTAACCTCTCAGTGTCTTAGGCACCTCCTTTAATTATCTGCCAAATAATTTCAATAAATCAACAAAAAATTTAAAGACCTCTTGCTACATTTTGAAAGAATTGAGAAATTCTCAGAATTGAATGAGAAGGGAGCGTATTAAAGGCATGAATCTATTGGTAGAGGCAACTATCCGATCCTTTGCATATCCTTGTATTTGTGCAATGTATTTTGCTAGGTCCAGGGGGTAGAAATGGCCAAAGATACAATCCATTGTCTTTGAGAAGTTTGAAAATGTGGAAGTAAATAAGATAAATGTGAGAGTTATAATGCATCACATTTGAATATGAGTTATGTGAGAGCATGTGTCATTTAAATGACATATTATATGTCATTTAAAAGGTTGAGTCATAATGGTAAGCGATAACCTAGAAGGGAGAGTTTACTTATAGCTGTGGGACCATGGAAGAACCAGACAATAAAGGCTTTTGAATACCAAACTAAGGAGATTGTGTTTCATTCGGTAGCTATGAAGGAGCCACCAAAGGTTTGAATGTAGTATTGAGATGACAAAACCTAGGGTTTAAGAAAATTTCTCTCAAAGCAGTGTGAAATATGGATTAGAGGGAGGAGGGAGGGATGATAAGTTTTTTTTTT
>JAQQSW010005173.1:0-14261 GCA_028646575.1 Pseudocheirus occidentalis | reverse complement strand
CCTATCAGAAAATAGGAGAGCAGAGCAGGGGAGGGGCTTTACAGTGGGATTGCTGTTATGGGGTTGGGGCAGGAGCAAGACGGGGAGAAAATGTGTAATTCAAAAAATGTAATGAAAATGAATAATGTAAACAAGAAAACAAATAAAAACTAAATTTAAAAAAACTCTATAGTTCACAACTGTGCACAATTGTTCTTCTAATCCTCTTCTGTGTTGTGCTCTCTCACTTTCCAACATCTTGACAAGGATCAAGTTTCCTTTCTACCACTTCAGAACTCTTTTTCTTCTCCATCAAAACTATGCTGCTTTTTTATGTGTTTTTGTGGGGAGAGGCATTTCAATGTCCTAGACAGTATTGAGTGTTGAGAGGTGCTCTTTGAATCCCTACACCTTTTTCTAGAAAGAAGAATAGGCTTAACTTGGAATATCCATAATAGTCATTTAGCTGTGGCAGAAATGAAAACACTGCACAATCAATACAAGTGCCTACAAATTCATTTATCTCCATCTTGATTGAGAATTTCAGTCCTTTTTTTAAACACCATTTTGCATGTTTAAAGCAACTCCTTAAACTCAAGTTCCTCCTTAAAACATTTATGTACTTATTTAATATCTTGTCATATTATGTAATATCTTATCATAATTGGACAAGCATGCCCAACTTCATTTCCTTAATCTCAATAACTCCATGACTTCATTCTACCTTTCTTCCCCATATATCAACTTCCTATCTGATTTGCCCAATTGTTTCACACATCAATTCACCGTGCTAGTTTGCTTTACCCAATAATTTATTCTACTGCATTTTCTCACCTTTCCTTGCCAACTACTTTCTGCTGAGTGCTTCTCTTGAGCCTTTCATTCCTAAATCCTACTCCTCTCTAACAGAAGCAGGTAGTAGAATCTAGACCTGAAGAGGGTTCTCTTATACAGATTCCTCAATTTCTCATCTCCAAATCTGATGTTTGTCCTCCTTTACAAATTTATACCCTTCCAATTTACCTACATCATTCTACTCCTCTTATTTAGTTCATAACTTTCTCTTCTCCTTTTTCATCTCTCATAAATTTCTTCCATTAAAGACTCATATCTGAGACCATATAATGTCAAGAGATTCTACCTCTACTACCATAGTCTTCCCATCTCCCTTAGAGGACTGTATATTTTCCATAACTCATGCTAATTGTTTGGGTGGAGCCTCAGCAAGGAAAGAGCGAGCATGGAGGCAGAGACAATGTTCATTCCTCCATTTTGGCGCATTCAGTTGCAGCGCTCTTTTGCCAACAATTCTCCTTTAGTCACTGCCTCCTGTTGGTCTTCTAATGTTTCATTGTTGTTGTTCAAAGTGTGGATAAATTCTCTGCTGCTTGTGCTAATTTTGGCCTAACAATTAACATGAAGAAAATAGAGATTTTTCCACCAATCAGCATCACATCATACATACATGGAACTATTGGTTAAAGCAAATGGAAAAATTCTGAAAGCTATGGATGAGTTCACTTACTTTGACATTATACTTTCTAGGGATATACACATAGATGATAAGGTTGACACATGCATTGACAGAGCTAGCTCAGTGTTTGGGAAGCTCTGAGAAAAGTATGGGGGAGAAGAGGTGTTATTCTGACTTCCAAACTGAAGGTCTACAGAGGCATTGTGCTGACCTCACTGTTGTATGTCTGTGAAACCTGGAGAGTATACAAGTCATGCCATGAAACTGAATTACTTCCATTTGAATTGTATTAGGAAGATTCTGAAGATCACCTGGCAAGATAAGGTACTAGACACTGAGGTCCTCTCTTGAGTTGAACTGCCAAGCATTCCAACTCTACTGCAGAGAGCACAATTCTGATGGACTAATCACATGCCTTAAATACCAAATGTATGTTTGCCTAAAAAACTATTCTATGGAGAATCCACATAAGGCAAGTGATCACATGGAAACCAGAAGAAGCAATAGAAGAACACTCTCAAGGTCTCTTTGAAGAACTTTGGAATCAATTGTGAGACATAGGAGATAATGGCGGAGGACTGTCCAAGATGGTATGCCCATATCAAGGAAGGTGTTTTGTTCTATGAGCAAAGCAGAATTGCAGTGGCTCAAAAGAAATGTGAGATGCACGAATTTAGAGACATCTCCACTCAAATGTTCACACAAACTATTTGTGCCTGACCTGTGGTGGAGCTTTCCAAGTTCGTATTGTTCTGGTCAACCACAGGTGGACACACTCTACCTTGACCCCAGCATAGTGATGCCATTTTGATCCTCTTTGAGAACAAAGGATAACAACTGTTACCTTTTACTCCCAACAGTTGCATCTACTCCCAGCAGTCGTGACTCCTTCTCATCATTGTCAGAATTTTCCACTCTACTTCCCTCTACTATTTGGCATTTATCCACTAAAGAGTACTAGTTACTCTTTTCTCCAGGGGCCAACTCACAAGCATCTGACTTGCAGCTCTTCTGCTAAAAGTATTACATCTCTTTTAGACCATAGGCATTGAAAGCTTCTGGACTACTTACATCTTTTCTCCAGTAGAATATAAGCTTTTTGACACAGGGACCATTTCACTTTCATTTTAATGTTTAAGCTGCCTAGCACATAATAACCATTTAATAAATGGTTTTAAAAATAATGGATTGGTTGATTTTTTGTTTTATACCCAGGCTTGAGACCTCCATTCTCCTCCTAAAAAGCATCTTCCAGTGGTTCTGGCCACACCTCTTTCATGTGTAATTGGAGCAAATCATCAATGATTACCAAAGTGTTTTTGTTTTTCTTGACCATGTTCTTCTCTGATCTAAGGTGAACAACTATGCAGGCCTAACTGACCAGGTCACAACTCTGTGAACTTTGAAAGTTCAAAAGAACCAGTAGATATCCCACTGTCAACCAGAGTCAGAAGCAAAGTCTACTAAACTAGTAGGGGCAGCTGACTGCAGAGTCAAATGTGGAAAGCTAGTCACCTGAGAAAGGTAGAAGATTCAGAAAGTGTGTCTCTTAAAAAGAGAGGGGAGGGCAATGGACTCCAAAAAGGCACTGATTCCCAGAGCCTATCAGAGAGGAATGCTTAAGTGGATCATCAGAAGATTCCCCAAGGGGAAAAAGGACTCCCAGGGCTAGGAATTTTGAGGTATTTCTCAGTCCCATGTCTTCACTATTCATGAATATCTTTATACTTTAACTCTGAGCTCACTATCTTTAGCTACTTAGCACGTGCAAGGGGAGACTGTGGTATGCTCTGGTTTGGGGACAAAGGATGGTTTTACAACAATTGTTCCTGCTATATCTTCTTCATAAATCCCATTTGTAAAAACTAATGGAATTCAGCTGTTTAAAAACGGGAAGCACCTGGGAAGCCCATTAACTACAATGATGAATATCTCAGTGACCCTCAAGTTACCTTTAGAAGCGTGAAGAAGATTTTTAGGAGCCCTTCCACGGAACCCAATTTGCCAGTGCCAATGCCCACCTAGGGAGTGAACCAAGAGAGGTTGCTACTGATAGATTGCTCAAATGAAACTTCATTTTATACTCTATATGAGTTTATGATGATCCAATCATCCCTTCCTAGGATTTGTGCAGTGTACCTCCCATTTGAGACATCGTCCATGAAGGCTTTTGTAGTCTGAAGAACCATGCCTGCCAAATTTAGGAGTTGGACCCTAGATGAGGAATATTTTTTGTCTGTTCTTTCTCATAAAGGATTATCTAGTAAGGCTTGGAGTAGCTGAGATGTGTGTCTGTGGAGGGAACATGTACAGCTTGTCCTTTGAGGTACTGAGGGAAGTTATAGCGTTAGATGCTTTACTTAAAAAGAGCTTCATTGGTTAGGATAGTGTGGTTCTGGATCTTGAAGTTATCCTATTAATAAAACTATGTCAGAAGAGTGTCTGGGCAGTGGGCATTAAGAGAAGACACCTTGGGAGTTCACAGAAAGGAAAATTGATGCAACTCACTGACCAACAAAACTGAGAGGTCTTTTGTATAAGATGTCCCTGAAGACTTAGCTCTTCCTCTTCCTTCTTCATCCCTGTCTACAATTAGTGTGCTCCTTGGTGCCCTATCAGCTTCTATTATAATAGTAAAGATAAGAAACAAGCACAAAAAACTTTTCTTCAAATTAGATGCAGGAATACATCATAGGAGAGGCATAAACAAAGCCAATAAGGAGCAGTTAGATGATGTGGTAGATAGAGGAGTTAAAGAAGACTTCTGGAAGAAATGGCATTTGACCTCGGCCTTGAAGAATGGGGAAGAGCAAGATAAGAAAAATGGGGGAAAGGAGTATAGAGAGTGAGAGGGGAATGAATTTCAAATGGAGGGAATAGTGTGAATGAAGGCTCAGAGGCAAGAAATCATGGAGCAAGTTCAGGAAACCCCATATAATACAGTTTGGCTGGAACTTGGAATACACCAAGGAGAGTAGCATAAATTCAATGAAAAAAGTAGATTGGGATATGAATGGAATGGAATATTACTTCCTGCTAAGAAGCTATGAATAAGAAGCCTTATATAAGGAGATGCAAAATGATCAGAAGCAGGAAAACAATATATTCAGAGACAACACAATGCAAATGTAAAGAATAATTTTTTTAAAACCTATGAAACTGAACCCTGCGTAAATATAATGACCAAGCTTAGTACCAAAGAAAAGAGGAGAAAATGCACCTTCCTCCCTTCTTTGCAGAAGTGGGGATATATGGGTACAGAATATTGCATTTACTGTCAGATTTACTTGATGTTTCAATTGATTCTGTTGGACTGATTCTTTTCTCTTGTTTTAGGGAATGCTCTCTGGGTAGACGAGAAGAGAGGAATATATTTGGAAATAACAGTGGTATCAAAATGAGATAGCAATAAATTTTTATAAGTATGTTATAGCACAATTGTGGAAGGACTTGAATACAAAGTAAATTAAATGTAAGGCAAGGAAATATCCATTAGAATGCAGAGATGAATTGTATGTGTTTCAGCATGTATATCTACATGTACGCATGTATATGTGTCACTGTGGATAAACATCTGTCCATACACATAAGTTTGTATGCCTGTGTATGAATATGTACATGCATGTATTCAAGTGTCCCAGAATTGTAGGTTCCATCTGAGAGGGCTGGGGTTCCTTTTTGACTCTTATTTTTGAATCTTGACACAAATTATCTCAGAGCTTCTGCCTCTCATGGGAAGAGCAGCCTGGCCTGGGTCCCTGCATTGTGTCTAAGGTTCTCCTTGAGATGCTTCCCATATCTTAGAATCTGTAGCCACCCATGATGCCAGAGATTAGCACTCATTTGGGGCTTCAAAAGCAGCATTGACCAGAACCAATTGTCTTGGTCTCAGAAGCTGATAGGATAAGATGTGAGCCACCTTCATAAAGAAAGAATGGTTATTCATTGTCCCGAGCTTCAGAGACTATGTGGGACAATTGAGAACAGTACAAAGAAATAGAAATATGAGATCATAAGATCATAGATTTAAACCTAGAAGATACCTTAGAGATTATTTAGTCCAGGGGTGGAGAACTTGTTCTGTGAAGTTTGAATTCAGCCAGAGGGACACACTTGAGGACCTAGAGGACTACATGTGGCCTCGAGGCTGCAGGTTCCCCAGTCATGATCTAGTTCAACCACTTCATTAGTAACTTGCCCAAGGTCACACAGGTAATAAGTGGTAGAGGGAGGATATGCATATAAGTTCTCTGGCTCGAAAGGCAACATTCTTCACACTATACCACATTGCGAGTTATGTGATCATTGACCAATGTTGTATGCTGGTTCTTCTGGAAGCCCCAAAGACTGCCCTGGAGAGAGCTGCTAGACAGTGGGGTCCTTCCCTCCTGCTCAAGTTTCTTGGAAGCACTTGGTGTGGGAGTTCTGACTGTGTTGTCTTCCTCCTGTTCCATGCTTTGATCCTTTTTGTCCACAAGAAAGGATTGCAGAGTTTTATTGCTATTATTATTTTGCTTCCTTTTCCTCATGTTGGCCAGTCAATTAATTGGTTGTTGTTTTTTTTTAATCTCTGTGAAACTCTGCTTCCAGGGGGGAAAGCTCTGTTCCAAATAGCTTGGGTTTTCCCTTCTGCCGGAGCTATTAGGGGGTTTTGCAAGTCCCCCCAGCTTTGGTTTGCTGAAAGCACACCCCAGGACCACCACCCAAGATCACGATCCAGATCCAGGCCTCTCAACGCAAGAGCACTTGGCCCTGATCAATTGATTCAGCCCCGTTGCGGAGTCCACAGGCCAGGGGCTCTGAAGCAGCCCATTTGGGGCTGCCGCAGGTTACAGCAGATCCTGTCCTTCCCCCACTGCTTCCTTGCCCTGAGGGCAGATTGGCCCAACTGCTTTTCCACCCCCAAATTAAGTTTCAAAGTTTCACTTTTACTGACCGTCTCTAATCCTGGTTTGTTGGATGTGAAGATTCCCTCAGGTGCAGTAGATCTTCTCTGAAGTAGACTCAAGCTGCATGCAGCTTGGGAGGCTCTGCTCCTCTTGATGGCCCTGGGGCCCGGCCTGGCTGCTTTTCTGTTTCAGGCTGGGCTGGCCTCAGCTGCTGAGCTGCCTTCTGTGAGAGATGTGTTTTCTGTATTTTTGTGAGTCTGAGAGTCTTAGGCTTTGTCTGGGGTCATATTTTATGGGTGTTTAGGGTGGTTGTGTGGGAGCTGCGGAACCTTGCAGCTTCTATGCCGCCATCTTGGCTTCGCCCCTCCAAGCATTCTTGATGATAAAAACAGAACTGAATAGAAAATTTGACATTTGACAGGTACAAGAAGCATGAGAAGGTAAATATGGAAAAGAATTCCTAAGGAACTTATCAAATTTGAACTATTTACATGCCAACATAGAAAAAATGATCATTGTAACTCATGAAACTTTTCTCAGGATGAGGATAGGTGAAGGGAATATAAATGTGTATATACACACACACACACACGCACACATATATATGTATACATACACATATGTCTATATAAGAGGATATATATGCATATGAATACATATGTGAGTATGTGTATATATGTGTACATAGACAGAGGGCACAGGATCAATTGAATAGGAAGGGATGATATTTTAAAAGGTGAAATTGAGAGGTGGGAGAGGAATAGAATGAGAGGAGACAGAGAGTGGGGTTAATCATCTCATACAGAAGAGGCAAGAGATAACTGTTATAATGGAGGGGAAGAACAGGAAGGCAAAAGGGAAAGGGTCAATCTTACTCTCATTGAATTTGGCTTAGGCAAGGAATGACATACACTCTAAATTGAATATCTTGGCCTATAGGAGAGTAGGGGGGAAGGGGATGAAAGTGGGAATGATGGAGGGGAGGGCGGGTTGAGGGGGAGTGTTGTTAGAAGCACACAATTTGTAAAGGGACAGGGACAAAGTAGAGAAGAGAACAAGTGGAGGGCAGAATAGGAAGAAGGGAAATACAGTCAGTCTTTCACAATATGTCCATCATGGAGATGTTCTGTGTAACTACACATGTATGGCCTGTGTTGAATTGTTTGTCTTTCCAGTGGGGGGTGGATGACAAGGGAGGAAGGAAAAGAATCTAGAATTTAAAGTTCTAAAATCAAATGTTAAAAATATATATGTATATTATGATTATTATTATTTACATGCAACTGGGAAATAAGACATACAGCCACTGGGATAGGGAGGTCCATCTTACTCTACCAGAAAGTCAGAGGGGTGATGGGGGAGGATATAGGAGAGAACAGATTGGGGGAGGGTGTATACAGTGGGATGGCTGTTTTGGGGTGGTGGGTAGGGGAGAGACGGGGAGAAAATTTGTAACTCAAAATCTTTAGAAATGAATGATGTAAACTAAAAAAAGAAAGAAAGAAAACTGAGGCAAACAAGATTAAGTGACTTGACCAGGGTCACACAACTAGTAACTGTCTGAGTTCAAATTTGAACCAAGGTCCTCCTGACTCCAGCCAAGCACTCTATCCATTGTGCTACCTAGCTGCCCTATAATGAAATGTACTGCTTTATAAAGTAAGTGCCCCATCATGAATCGATCATCTAGAACTTTTTATGCCCCTGTGTTATGCCAAACACATTGCTAGAAGCTATGGGTAAACAGAAGAGAAATAGTCCCTGACTCCAAGGAGCTTATACTTGAGAAAGGGCTAAATAACCAGTGATTTTGAACAGTTTCATGCTTTCAGGTAGAAATTGTACTAAGCAGCCTCTGACACCCCTCCCAGCTTAGTGTCCTAGGAGGTGATGAACATTACTCACACAAATTTAATTCCTGCTTTAAATTCTGTTCCTTCTCCTCCCCCCCTCCACTTCTCTCTCCAAAAGACATTAAAATATAAGCTGCTCAGTATGGAATTGTACAAACACAAAATTGTGTCCATATTTCCCCTCTCTCTCCTTCATCCAGCTGGGCTCAGTTGTTGACAACATTCCTTCAGGACCCAGCTGTGATTACAGACCAGAAGTCTGGAATTCATTAGTGGAAAACTCGCAGCCTTCTTTTTCTGACTGGCCTGGTTACAGTCCGGCAAAGCAAACATAGATGAAATCTCCCAGGGAGGGATGGAGAAGAGGAGAGGGGAGGGGAAAAAAGGCAGGAAGGAGGTTCCTCACTCCCTTTCACAGGACCCCCATGGGGTGAAAAAAGCAGTCCCAACTTCCTTTTTCTTTTTGTTGGGAGGGGGTTCCAGGGGGATTGGGTCTGGGTGGAAGGCTTGCTCATTTTCCTCAGCCTTTTCTAGACTCAGAAGGGACCTTCAGCAGGAAAGAATTCCCAGAAAGTAACTATAGTTCTTTCCCAATCCCACCAAGCCATCTAGCTACAGAAATATTATTGACATGTTTGCAGAACATATTTAAAAGTTGGAACCTTCCCCTTCCGTGTGGTTTAGTTAGTTTGCTGAAAAGGGACTGCCCAGACTTTTTCACTGACCAGGCTTATATTCTTGGGCAAATAACTGAAAGAGGGAGGTCACTGAACTGAGGAATGGGCTGAAGGAATATAGTTTTCTTTATTTTAAGATAGTTAAGGTCCCGGTTTGTGATCCTAGGAGAATGGGGTCATCCTTGACTTTGACTTTGAAGTTTCCTACACTCCCTCAGGCACTGAGGACCCTTGCTGTTAGTTCCTCCTTCCCTTTCTTAGACTACTTTCCTGGCCTTCAAACCCTGACCTCTCCCCAGTGCCATCCTGTTGGAGCTCATAAAGCACAGCATGTTGGATGAAGGTAAAGAGAACCAGGTGGGCAAACTTGACTGAACATAGTGTAGTGGTTTCTTTCTTTCTTTTTTTCCCCTCTATCAGAGGAGGAATGGAATTTCAAACCCTCTCCTTAGTGAAGTGGGACAAAGGCATTTGATCCAATTTTGAACATTTCCAATCTTATGGATCCCATGTTCAGAGCTTTAAACTCCAGCCTGTGGGTGTTCATTCTTTTTCTCTTGGACAAGAAAGTCTTTCTTGTTTGTGGAATCTGAGATTCCACATATGTCACAAAGAAAGTTCAAAAGGACCTTGGGAGGTCTACCATGGCTTTGGAAAGATCACTTTGATGAGATAAGTACAAAGGAATCAGAAATTCACAAATTGCATTTCCTTTCAAATGGGCCAGTTTAAAAACTGAAGGGAAAAGAGTATCAAGTAAAACCATTTCAGGTTTTATTTTTTAAGGGAACATTAATGGACCATTTGTATTAGCCAGAACATACAAGAAGGTATTTCCTTACTCTAGCCCTGAACTAAAATAAACAAAGGGGTGGGGGGGGAGGGAAGGAGCTACCTAGCAGCAGATCAATGAGAGTCCTGTTAAAGATTGAGGCTGGCCAATTGCCACAGTGGGAAAGAAGATAAGAGTTTCTGTTTATATTTCTATCTCCACAGCTGGTTGGTTGTTGAAACAAGAGGTTCTTTTGCCTTGCTTCAGGCCTTAGTAAATGAAAGCTGTTTCTATTTCAAACCAGCTTTGTTACATTAGTCACTTAATAAATGTTCAATTGAATTAAATCAAGGCAGAAGACCTTTATTAAATGAAGAATTAGACTTGAGACCCAATGACACTTTAGACAGAAATTGCTCCCTGAGTTTCTGATCAGTTTCCCTTTGCTTCATCTCGTATTCTTCTTTCCAGCTCTTTAAGCCTGTAATAAATCAGAGAATTTTGAATCCTGAAAGAACCTCAGAGACCATAGCTGAATCTCCCACCCATCTCCCTTCTCCAGCCTCTTTGATATAACAATCTCTGCTTAAACGCTCTTGGTCAGGGGTGAGGAACCTGCAGTCTCAAGGCCATGCGTGGCCTTCTAGGTCCTTGGCTATGATTGGACTTGATTAAGTCCAAATTTTATCGAACAAATCCCCATACTAAAAGGATTTGCTCTGTGAAATCAAAGGGCCACACTTGAGGACTTAGAGGGTCATAGGTGGCCTTGAGGTCACAGGTTCCTCTACCTCTTATGGTACCCATTCACAAGAGGAAGAGTACTTCATTGCTGAAAAGCACTAATTATTAGGAAGTCCTTCCTTACATGGAATCACAACCTCCTTCCTTGTAACTTCCATCCCACGGACCTACATCTTTCCTAGAGTCAAACTTCTAGGATGAATTCTCTGTTCCCTAGGACTGTCACTCATGCCTGGAGCTTACTTCTTCCTTATTACTTCATCTTCTTCTTCCTCCTCCTCATAGAGTTCCTCTCTTTCAAATGAGATATTTGTGAAGCACTTAGCACACTTTCTACACATGGTAGGTGTTTGATAAATGCTTGTTCCCTTCCCCTTTCCCTCTCCATTAAAATGCTGTTCAAGTGCCATCTTCTGCAGGAAGTCTTTCCTCCCAACTGCCACTGCCCACCTTCCCAAACAACCTGTATTTGACTACTTTGTATATACAGTATTTGTATATAAGAACTTTAACATTTATGCTGCACACATTTTTCTATGAATTTGTTTCCCCCATTAGAATGTAAGCTCCCTGGGAACAGAAATGATTTCTTTCTTTGTACTTGTACCCTCAGCACCTAGGTCAGCTCCTGGTATACAGCTGGTACTTAAAAAATACGCATTGACTCATCAATGTCAACCCTTCAACTAAGGCAGCAGATCATATTCCTCCTAAGTCTTTTCTCCTACGGAAGTGAAATTTATACTTTTCACATTGGTCTTATGTGGGTCAATAGAACTTCACCAGGGGCTGCCAGTACATTCCGCTGGTATACTTATCTTGTATTGAACTATTGCAACTTAAATCCTGGAACTGATGTCCTGCTGATCCTATCCTGAATCTTGTTGTTATTCTTGATTTGGACCTTGCCTTTACTTTAGACACATCTTCCCTTCTCTGTTCCATTCTGTTCTATGATGTTTCTGTTTCCTTGTTTGGGGTTTGATGGCACTGAGATTCGGACCCTCAACCATGCAGGAATTTCTTGTCTGCAATTTCCTCCTCATCTGACTCCCAAAACCTCCTCACAGGATTCAATAGAGAGCCTTGCTCCCATTCACTGGCAACTCTTGATAGGTCAAGTCTATTCCAGCTTGGATCCCAGCTCTGTTCTCAAGAGATGGCAATGGGATCTTACCAATCTTGGTTATGTAAGCCCTGGTGGCTAGGAAGCAAATCCTTCAGCACTTTCACAATACTGCACTACAGTAGCAGCTGGACCAAGATAGGTTAGCCATTGTGTGTGAAAAAAAATACTTGTTAGTTAATATAGTTGGATACCTATAGTAGGGAGTAGCACAGAATGGAGCAACTCTATGAATGCTCCCAAGAAATTTTCTAATCATGCAGCAAGTCTTCCTGAATCCACTGCCCAGTAGAGTTTAATGGGTGAATGAGTCCCTAATAAAATTTGGAAGAATTCTTGCAAGTATTCCACAAGTTTTCCAAAGACCAGTGCCCAATCTTCCAACCAAGACATCTACTAGTTTCAGCAAAGGAGTGTCTCCCAAGTGCAGCATTCCAGTTCCTTCTGTGTCCTGGCCCAGTATTTTCAATGGAATCAGTTGGCCTTGATGGGCCAATTTCAATAAGTCTTTCAATATTTATTGAGCACTAACTCTGGGCCAGCCACTGTGCTAATTTATACAGGCTTGATGGATCCTATCCATGATGAAATGGAGAGAATAGAGCCAATGGGGATCCCATCCAAATCTCATCAAACAGTGCTCCATAATAGATAAACACCCCCATTTGTAGCTCAGGAAATTTAAAAAAATTCACGAGCTGCATTTGATTTCACTTTAAACCTGTACATACTGAGAAACAATCTAGAAAAAACCAACATAGCATTTCAGAGAAGAAAGGGTAGTAGAGAGAGATGGAGTACAACCCAACGTGACATTGACTACATATACCCTGCACCCATGAAGCATTTCTTGTTCCCTCTAGTTATTTGTAATCTCCCATCCAAAATCACCTGGTCTCAGTTTTATTCTCTCCACCTCCCTTACCCAAATGATTCCCTCTCAGTATCTTGGCCAGACTGCTTTCTCCCCTAATTTGCCAGACACTCTAACCCTGGGTCCCAAACTAGCTTTCTATCCTATAAAAAACTTACAGTGCATGCCTGAATCTCCTCAACCAATTCCAATACATTTTCTGTGTAGCCATTTCATTTCATCCAATGGTTTCAATCTTTCTAAACTTAAGCTGGTTATTTACACTTGGTTTAATGCCTTTGGTTAACTGACTGTAGAAATCTATGTCTTGTCCAGTAGCAGCTAGGTGGCATACCAGATAGAGCCCTGGGCTTGGAATCTGAAAGTCCAAACTTCTTGAGTTTTATGTGATCCTGGGCAAATTACTTAACCCTGTTTGCCTCAGTTTCCTCATCTATAAAATGAACTGGAGAAGGAAATGGCAAACTATAACCCCAAAATACGATCACAAAGAGTCAGACATGAATGAACAACAACAATGCCTTGCTCAAACCTAATTCATACCTCTGGTTGGTTCAATAGAGAAGCCCTAGTCCTCTGTAATAATTGATAGACTATCCCCCTTACACTATGATATGATGCAAAGTGGGGGTGGGGAGGGAAGGAAAAACATGGAAATGAAGTATGAACTGATTATTAGACAATCATATGATGAAAATTCAATGAGAACTGGAAAAAAAGTCCTGATTGAAGCAAAAGGGAATGACTGAAAAAGTACTTTAAATATTGAAATTAACTTAAAGGCAAACCATTATGAAGCGAGTCTAGCTTATATTGCTGCACAATTTTAAGTTTCTAATTTGTGTGGTCTCACAAAAATGTGCATGCTGGGTTCACTGAGCCTTCTACCGCCCTCCAGATTCCTATGCCATTCATGAAGAAAAAGCACAAGTAGTGGCGGCTCTCAATGCGACTATCAGATCCTTAACACCAATACAAGGAGGAATTATTGCCCTCTGCACCAACTCTCTGCCAGCTCGGTTGCATCTCTTTATTCTCTTCACTATGCTGGGTTTGGGGAAGGCCTGTAACTTTGTTCGGATCTGGTAAGGAGGTAAGTGGTGCATGGCATTTCAGACTAGGCAGCCTGAGGACAGACTTGTTCCATTTGGGCTCTGCATGCCCTCTGTAATTTCTCAGAACATTGTAAATTCAATCTTGTTGTTGTTTGTCCTTCATTCTCAAAGAGGACTATGACATGAGGGAGATGATGCCACAACATGCAAGTGAATCGGATTTAAGTGAGGGAGGGCCATGCAAAGTCACCAGCCTCAAATTTAATTTTGAAAGACTTGCTGAATCAGAAGTAGTTTGCAGTGATCATATCTTAATCCAGCGTAGTGAAAAAGGACTACTTGGTATTTCTGGTACAATAGTAAGGGATCAGGCAGAGAATAGTTAGTGTATGAACCTGCCTACTGCCTGGTTTCCTTACAGCATAATGATACACTCCTCCATTCTCAATACTCCCTTCTACTCAAACTATGGGAGTTTTTTTGTACTTTTTCTCCCCTGTAGCAGCAAGCACCCTAGCAAACCCAGGATAGCTGCTAGCACAGGTTCTTTCATCGGCTTTTCTAAAGGAAAGCAAAAAGTGTTAACAATCTTACTTTAATCAAACTTATATCATTTACCTAGTTCAGAGGGAAAAGTCAGCACCCTGAACTTCAGAGAATACAAACAGAAGTTACAAGCAGACAAAAAAAAAGAAGGCAAGATCATTCCCTGACAATCCCTGTGGCTGCAAAGTAGATGAGCTGGAAAGGGAAGGGGATCAGTTCACCTAATAGATGTGCAGTTTCATGTGCAATCATCATACACACACACACACACA
>JAQQSW010005172.1:0-14261 GCA_028646575.1 Pseudocheirus occidentalis | reverse complement strand
GCTTTTGAGATTCTTTTTCCATCTGGCAAATTCAACTTTTTAAGCCATTCTTCTCCTCATTGGCTTTTTGGGCCTCTTTTTCCATTGAGTTAGTCTATTTTTTAAGGTGTTATTTTCTTCAGTCAGGTTGTTGACTCTCTTTTCATGATTTTCTTGCATCATTCTCATTTCTCTTCCCAATTTTTCCCTCACTTCTCTTATTTGGTTTTCAAAATCCTTCTTAAGCTGTTCTATGGCTTGTAATTAGTCTACATTTTTCTTGGAAACTTTTGGTGCAGGAGTTCTGACTGAGTTGTCTTCCTCCCATTCCATGCTTTGATTCTTTTTGTCCCCAAAATAGGAATCTAAAGTTGCATTGCTGGGCTTGCTTTGCTTCCATTGCCTGCTCATGTTGTCAGTCAATTATTTGACTTTTAGGTTTAGTAGAATTCTGCTTTCAGAGGGGCAAGTTCTGTCCCAAATTACTGGGGTTTTTGCAGCTGCCAGAGCTATTAGGAGGCCACCATTTCTGCAGCCTCCACCAGCTTTCGCTCACTGAAAATGAACCTCAGGACTGCTACCCAAGACCATGATCCTGATCCAGGCCAGTTAAGGCAAGAACACTTAGCCTCTCAATGATTGCTTGGCCCCCCTGCAATCTGCAAGCCAGGAGCTTCTGAAGCAGCCATGTGGAGGCAGCTGCAGTGCTGCTGCTTCAGCTGCTTCTAGCCCTGGGAGAGTTGGCCACATCCACTCCCCCAATTTAGCCAAGTTCCACTGACCTTTCACTTAGTCCTTGTTTCTTATGGGTTGGTAATTCTGGAAAATACCACAGCTGCCTGTGATTCATGCTCCAGCCACGGCTTGTTCTGGTGGCCCTAGGGCCCCAGCCATGGATTCATGTGGTGCTGGTCTGGGCTCCCAGCTGTGATGAACCCCTTCCTGTCTGCCTACCAAGCTGCCTTCAGCGAGAACTTTGTTACTCTTTCATTTTGTGAATTCTGGAGCTTTAAAATATGTTTAGAGCTACATTCTATAGGTATTTGGGGTGGTTATGGGGAGAGCTGTGGAGTTTTGCTGCTTCTATGACACTGTCTTGACTCTGCCCTAGGGAAATTCTTTCTAATCTCTTTGCCTGGGGACCCAGTGGCAGAACATTTAATGCTAAATTGCCATGAATGCTGACTAGTGAATTTGTTGTGAATTAATATGCCATTGATAATATTGGGAAGACAGGAGGCCTGGGTTTGGTGCTTGCTCTGCAGCTTAGCAGCCTCATGACCTTTGTCAAGTCACTTGACACTTAATGAGTCTCAGTTTCCTCATCTATAAGTAGGAATAATAATACTCACATTATTTACCTCATAGAGTTCTTCTCAGGATAGCATGAGACAATGTCTCCCTCTATAACCATAAAACATTATAAAAAGTCAGCCATTACTATTATTTGTTGAACATTTCATGTACATGGATTTATATACAGACGTATGTTTTGCTCAGTTGTTTTGATCACATCCAACTCTTCATGATCCCATTTAGGGTTTTCTTGACAGATACTGGAGTGATTTGCTATTTTTTTCTCCAGCTCATTTTATAGATGAGGAAACTGAGGCAAACAGTGACTTGCCCAGGGTTACATAGCTATCAAGTATCCGAGGCTGGATTTAAACTCAGATCTTATTGGCTCCAGGACCAGTACTCAATTACTACACTGCCTAATTGCTCCTATATGTTTACATGCATGTCTGTATACACACATACATATATGCAATACGTACTTGTATGCACATGCATATTCATCCATATGTCTATATGTGAGTTTATGTATATATGTGGGGGGTACATATACATATATGCATGCTGTTTCCCAAAAGTCTTAGTACAGTTTTAAGCTTTAATAAGTTTTATAAAGTAAGAATGATAAGAATAATCATAGCTAAGGTTTATATAGGCCTTATCATGTGCTAGGCACTGTGATTAGTGTTTTACAATTTTATTTCATTTAATCCTCACAACTCTGGAAAGCAGGTGCTATTATCATCCCCATTCTACAAAGGCTAACGGAGGTTAAGCAACTTGCCCAGAGTCACAGAGCTGCTAAGTATCTAAGGCTGAATGTGAACTCAGGCCTTCCTCAGATCCAGTATGCTATCCTTTATATATCCTACACCTAAATAGAGTATGTGCTTATATCCACTATGCCACAATGCTTTTATTACTGTGAAAGCTGGAACTAACTCTTAAAGTTTCTTTCTGGTAACTATTTCATCTGTCTTTTTAAGATGAAATGTATTGAAGAAGGTAAACTCTCATAGAGAAGGGAAAAAAACAAAAGTATTGGGAAATACCTGTTTGCATCATGGGAATGGTAAGTAGCACCATGAGGAAAGAGTAAAACTTGGTGAACTTTCCTTCCTGAGGATATGAATGACAGGGAAATTGGGACCAAATGTAATTTGGTTACACCCATGTGCTCCATAGAGAAGAAGCATTAGGAGCAATCAAAAAATAAGGGGTTGGTTTTTCAGGGACATGTTATTTTAATGTTTAAAAGAGGAAAGTCACAAATGAAATATCTGTAGGACATCCTGGGGAAACATGCAAAGTCCTATGTCATGTTGCTTTTCAGTGATTCATAAGTTAAAGCATAAAGTGGAATGTGTTTCTGTTTTCTAGAACTTAGAAAAATCAGTGCCTGCTAAAACATTTTTCCCCTTAAGCATAATTTCACAAAATATGGAGTCATGATGTGTGAGTTACAAAGCAGAGTTTTATTTCAGTTCATTTAAAAAAAACCCAACAACAAGTATGTTCCTATGAATAGTGATGGGGACATACCATCACATGGCAACCACAGTGCCTGACTCTTAAATGGAAGGTTCTTATGTTATTAAATAACCTCTGATTATGTTTCAGAAAATCAAATAAAGAACTCGCTCTAGTGAGATCAGAGCCTCTTTCGGCATATAAGTATATTTTTATTTGAATATTGAGCAAAATATCAAGGAAATCAGTGGACACAGAAATTGCATTTTTTTCTCCTTCACCAAGCTCACCAACCAACAGAATGATGGGTTTCTATTGCAAAGGAAACTTAGCTGAAGTCATGAATTCCTGGATGGTTTCTAAGAACTCATTTGCTTTTGGTGAAAAGATTATTTTTCCCAAATAGAACCAGTATTGGATTTGTCAATTACATGCTCTAATTGCACCAGAGAGCCAGGGCGTGTTGCTCCGCTAGCCATCTGTTTTGTTGAGTCTAACTGGAGGCAGAAAGAGAAGATGGCTCGATATCCCTGGCACTCTGGAAACCATCCACAGTCAGTCTACAGCCCAAGCAAAGGCTTTTTTGCAATTGGCTCATTTGCCTATATAGCTTGCCAAGGAGAGCAGACCTTCTGTCCCAAAATGATAATAATTACAACCAACATTTCCGTGGTGTTTTAAGGTGTATAATGCACTTTTTTTACACACACACACACACACACACACACACACAGACACACACACACACACACACACACTGTCAAGGCTGTAGGATAAGTATTATTATCCCCATTCTAGAGATGGATAAACCAAGGCTTTGGGAAATGAGGTAAGTTCCCCAAGATTGCAAAGCTGAGTTGGAACCAGATTTTGAACTATAATCCACACATGTGCTATGTGGTACATTTCCCTTACAATAAAATTTTGAGGAGGACAGTGGAGTATCATCATTTCTATTTAACAAATAAGGAAACTGAGGCTTAGAGTGTCTTATCTTTATTGCACAACCAACAAGTGTCAGTCAGGGTTTGAATCCCTATTTCCTAACCCCAGGTCTGGTAGTCTATATGATGCTGCCTCTCAGCTTTGATAAAGTACAGTGGAAAGGGAAGTGTATTTGGAGTCAGAGGGCCTCAGATGGAATCCTGGAAGCACAATTTACTGCCCATGTGACTACAGACAATTTGTTTAACTCTTTAACTCTTGTCTTTCTTTTTCATTCATAAAATGAGCAGCTAATCAGGGGTTCTTAACCTTTTTTCCACTTGTGACCCATTCAGCACTTCTTAAACTGTGGTCTACGAACCACAGTTTAAGGAGTGCTGAACTAGATGGCCTCAAGGTCCATTTAATTTCTCAATCTATATTCTTAGGAAGTATTTAATTAGTGGGAGGGATCTCTTAATCCATTTGCTGGGGAGTGCACAATATTTGTATTGGAAGGGACTGAGGAGTCATCTATCTTAACTAGTACCCATATGGGACACTAAGCTACCATACTCCTGGGTGACAAATGTTTGCCTAGCCTCTATTTAGAGACCTCCAATGATAAGAAAGCCACTACCTCCAGAAGCAGCCTATTCCACTCTGAGTCAGCACTAATTGTTAGGAAGCCTTTTTTTTTCCTTTAAATGAGACCTACAGTAGTGTCTCCTCAGTTTCTACCTATTGCTCCTAGTTATGTGCTCTGGAGCTAAGTGGAGCAAATATACTCCATATCAAAACTTCTCAAATATGTCAAAGACAGTTATCATTTTCCACCTAAATCTTGTCCTTTCTGGGCTAACTGTCTCCAGTTGCCTCAACCAGTCTTTGCATGGGATGGTCCCAGTCTTTTCACCCTCCTGGTTACCTTCTTCTGGACATGCCCTAAATTGCCAACATCCTTTTTAAGTTGTGTATCCCAGAAGAGAAGCGAATACTCCAGATTTTCTGATTTGGGCAGAGCACAAAAAAACCCTACAAAACTATCACCTTCTTCATTTTGAAAACTATGCCTTTCAGTGTGGTTTAAAATTACATTAGTATTTTTTGGCTGCCATGTCCCACTGCTGAGTTATATTCAGCTTACTCCTCATTAAATGCAATATATTTGATGTGAGGAAAATCTTCCTATCATTCAGAAGTGGAGTAGGCTACCTTGAAAGGGAGTCATTCTTCCTTATTGCAGGTTTTCAATTACAAGCTAAATTATTATTGATCACTTAGGTTGTAGATGAGTTTCTTCTTGAGGTACAGACAGGATTAGATGAGTTCTGAAGGACTCTTCCAACTCAGATTATGTGATTCTGTAGAATTCCCAGTTCTTTTGCATGTGAACTGTGATAGAAACACAATTCCCCCAGTCTAAGCTTGTATAGTTTATTTTTACTTGGCTCAAGTGAAGGAATTGTCATTTATTTAGTATTTCACAATAGTAGATGTGGCCCATGAGACAGGTGCCCCCTGAGCCTGTGTGTATATGGACTCCTAATCAGACTGGATCTTCATATGAAACCAACTCTGTTTTTTATTGATATAATGTTATGCTCACCCAGGCAATTGAATGACTGGGACCATTTCAATTGTCTCCTCATAAGAAGTATGTCTAAACAGGCCTGGAAATAGAAACAGCTGTATAAGTACTTTGACAATTCCAGTTTCATCAGCCCTGCTCTGCCTTATTTAGATTTGGTGAAGACCCATCAAGAGTACAATGGGAAAGCTCAATTGGAATGATAATTTGCTACCTGCCCACTCTGTCATTCATGGAAGGAAGTGGGTGCATTTTGTGATAATATATTTATCAGCTACTGCAATTGTCTTTGTAGTTAGTCTCATCAATTCAATTCAATTCAATATAATAAGATATTTTAAAAATCATATGCTAATTGTCAGGCATTGATCTAAGTTCTGGGAATACAAAAACACTACCCTCAAGGAATTTATATTCTACTAGGGGAGAATTTCTATTTGGTGAAGTAAATACCAAATATCTACAAAGCCTTTAAAAAAAAATTTTTTTTGAGGCAGGTATAGAATGCACTAAGGAAGGATCAGGAATTGGCATTTAGGTTGAGTATAACCTATGGTGAAGTGCCTCCCAAGATTCATACAACTTCAATCAAAACTCCTAGTTAGATTTCAGAGGATCTGTGAACTTGGATAGGAGCAGGAAGTTATATATTTATTTCAATATGATTGGTTTCCTTTATAATCTTATGCATTTTATTTTATGCATTTAAAAAACAAAACAAAATGTTATTCTGAGGCATTAATGGGTTTCACCAGACTGCCAAAGTGGTCCATGAAACAAAACAGGTTAAGAATCTCTGCCTTAGGATAATTTTTTCTCTGGCTCTTTGCCCTATGAGAGCTTATAGATCACATTTTTCTACTGTGTTAGATTGTTTCAGCAGTTACGATTCTGCAGAGATTTGCTTGGAGTAAAAAGTGAATGCCAGATGCTTGTGAGCGTAAACCCTTGTAAGGAAGGGAAAATCCTCTCACTTCCCTTAAAGTCTTTTGTAGCACAAACTGACCACCCCACCTCCTCCCCTGTTCAAGCATTTGTGCAATTTTGAGACTGAAGAGAAGCATTGAATATGATCCCATCACTTAGAATTGGAAAAGACTTCAGACAGTGGTTATTTAGTGCAGTCAATATACCAAAAAGATTCCCCATTATGGCATCTATAACCAGTACTTATCAAACTGTGCTTGAAAATCTACAGTCGGGGGAATCTTTCTATCATTACCTTTCCTATCATTTTGCCGTGAGTTACCAAATGGTAAATCTGGTCTGAATTTCAACTTGATCTATTCTTTCATCCCCATGCCTTTGGGAGAAAAGCATCTCAGTTAATGAAGGAGGAAGAGGAAGACAGAGGGGTTAAAGGTGAAAGCTTTCCAAGCACATACAATGTTGGTCCCTAACAAACAAAAAGGGTGGGGGGGGTGCGTGGAACCACATTACTTGATTAGTAATAATAACAAAAAATAATGAATACTTAGAACTACTATGGTACCTTTCATCCGAAGTTGTCAAAACGCCTACCCCTAATTATAGTTGTTCTCATTATCAATAATGAGGCCTCCTCTTGAGTCTTGATGGTTATCTCTGGGATGGAGAAATGGACCCCATGGCAACCAAATGGAGTTTCTTCAGCTAAAGTCATGAGCCCCTACATGGGCACATACAGTAGTTTGGGTAAGAAAAGCTTCCAGGGGGCCTCCATGCGCCACTTTATTAATATTTCTGAAGATGAGGTGGCCTTAATGGAAATGTAGAGGGAGCAATGCTATCCTGACCAAAATAGTATCCAAAGCCCTGGTTTGAAAGACGTTCTGCACGTTGCACAACAGAAGGATTACATAACACTTCCTTGTGCAATCGAACCTGGTTTCAAACTGATGGTTTCTCAACTGCATATTTTATTTCCAGTCTTCACTGTGTTGCGCTAGATCTATTTGTCAGAGCCCAGATAAATCAGGTCACCTCCAAAAAAGAGCAAGCCCAAAGCTTTCTGGGCTTGATCAAATCCCATTTGTTTTTCATTTTTTTTTTAACCCATATCTCGGTTTCTTCTTGCCTTTGCAAGAGTTCAGACCCAGATACAATTAGAAAGCAGAATAAACCTTTGGGGAGAGCCCGTCCTTGTAAGATTTCTAGGCTGAAGAGACACAGCTAAACTTTGGATCAGTCCTTACCTTTGAAACTCTGGGGCTTCATTTGACATGATTTCATAAACCCTGGCTCTGGACAAGTAAAACTTGGATGTTCTATCAGCACTTGTAACCAGTTTTTAATGATACACATTTAAGGGAGAGACCTATCCTGATAGGATGACCTTTCCTTGATAATATGCAAATATCTCATTTGCTGATGCTATTGTGGGGGCATCAAATTGCTTATTAGTGAATTTCTCTTTCTTCTTGAGATGAATACTTAGAAGTCAATGATGTCATTTGAAAGCGGCTAAGATGATAAAGATACATTTAGCTTAAAATCCAAAAGCAAAATCTAAAAAGAGTTTAAAAGTCAATGGCAGGTAGGAAGAGTAGTAATAATAATTGATATTTATGAGGCTTTAAGGTTTACTGGGTATTTTACATATCTCATTTTTTCCTCACAGCAGCCCAACGACAGAAGTGCCATCAAATTGACTTTCACAGAATCTAAGTGGTTAAGGAGAGCCAACACTGTGTAGTAGAATGAATACTGATTGTAAAGACTAAAACCTTGGGTTGGAAGCCTGGCTCCACATGTGACTTTGGAAAAGGAATGGAGTCTTTCTGGCCTCAGTTTTCATACACAAAAATAAATCAGATTAAATGAGATGATTTCTTGCTTTTTTTTGGGGAGGTGCCCAAGGTCACATGGCTTGTAAGTGTAAAGTGTCTAAGGCAAAATTTGAACTCAGATCCTCCTGACTCCAGGGCTGGTGCTCTATTCCCTGAGCCACCTAGACACCCTGGGATGATTTCTAAGGCCCCTTCTAGCTCTAAATCTGTGATCCTATAATTTTTATGATGACCAGCATCATACAGTTAGTGAGTATACAAAATGAGATTCAGATGAAGAACTACTTAACTCCAAATCCAGAACTCTAATCCACTGGTATGCAATGGAAACCAAGGTGCTTTTGTAATTTAAGACCTTATTGAGACCATACCTTTATGTTACCTTGAAGAAAGTCCAGAGTATATTTGAAGCACATAAAAGTGAAAGAGCTATTTCTCCACTAGCCATGAAAATATTGGACAATAGTGTTCCAGACTCTGATATCCTCAGTTTTGTGCTATAAATGAGTCCTAGTATTATATCCTTCTAGGCAGTCTATGCTTTTCACAGTGAAGAAAAGCTTCAATGCCCTTATGTGGCCTCTGGCTCCCCTCTGGGTCTCAGGCAGAAGGACATAGCCTGAGAATG
Source organism: Pseudocheirus occidentalis (assembly GCA_028646575.1). Lineage (NCBI taxonomy): Eukaryota > Metazoa > Chordata > Mammalia > Diprotodontia > Pseudocheiridae > Pseudocheirus > Pseudocheirus occidentalis. The sequence goes on along the minus strand of JAQQSW010005172.1, from coordinate 5,605 downwards.
AACTAGCAGAATAACATTGTATTATAACGTTGGCACAGAGTGGAGTAGATTTACTCCCTCCCTGTCTTCTTCATGAATTAACCTCCCACACCTGGTACTCCCTTCCCCCACACATATGGAAGGAAGAACACAGCTCAAAATGTCTTGATTTCAACCATATGTACCAATTTGTATAAGGGGAACTTTTGCACAAAGAAAATTAGAGTGAATTTAACCATGAGAAAAGGAAAGAGATGGCGCATGACAAACACCCTCTTTTCTTCTCTGGTTAGATCTAAGAGCTGCCAGGAGAAAAGGTAGTAGATTAGGTGATCTTTTGATGTCCCTTTCAATTCCAAGATTCTCAAATTCTATTGCCCTTAGGAACCTTCTGTAAGCCATAGCAGACTACAGTTTTCCCTAGTTCTTTTCTAGATTCTTGTTTTTGGTAATTTTTCAACCAATAGATTACAACATCCTAAAATTCATGGTCCTCCAAAATAACCTGGCCTAACTATCCACACAGGTAAAATTAAGTGGATGAAAAATGTCTGCTCTTCATGTTCTGATTTTCAGTTATACAGATAGCCTATAGAGCTTTCTGTCAGTGTTTGTGAATGTGGATGTGATGAATAGAATCAGAAACAGAAATGTCATTGTCATCGAAATTAATCTACGGATAATCTGGGAAGAATGAAGAAATAGGAGAAAGTTCAAAAATGGACCCTAAGCCTGGCATTGAAGTTTACTATAATAGTCCTTCAATTATCTGGATAATTTCCGGATGAAAGCAGAGAGCAGCAAATGATTTCTTGGCTTGGCATTATGAACTAATGATTACCTCATCACTTGAAAGGTAGAGAGGTCAATGAAGATAACTGTTAATTCTGCATCTTATTTATGCCAACAAGAAAGAATTGGCTTCCAAAAGGAAAATAATGGAAACCTTGGGAGGAAGTGAGAGAAGCAAAAGGAAGTCATAGATTGAAATGTCACTTGGATTTTTAAGAACAGATTTCAAGACTGACCAGAAATTCAGAGAGGATTTGGGAGGATTCCACGGACTAATGGGAAGAAAGTTCTCACAAACGAAATTCCAAAAGCAAAAAAAAAACCCACTTGTGATGAGAACAAAACAAACAAACATAAAACATTTGTGATGAGAAGGTAAAAGGACAGTCTAAAAATGTGTGTGTGTGTGTGTGTGTGTGTGTGTGTGCAAAGGAGAGAGAAAGAAAGAAAGAGAGAGAGAGAGTATGTGTGTGTGAGAGAGAGAGAGAGACAGAGAGAGAGAGAGAGAGAGAGAGAGAGAGAGAGAGAGAGAGAGAGAGAGAGAAAGAGAGAGAGAGTGAGTGAGTCAGATGATCTGGCTTCAAATCTCAGCTCTTCTACCTACTTGCTCCATACTCCTGGGCAGATTCTTTTAGCACATGGAACCTCATTTTTTCATCTGTAAAATGAAAAGACTGGCCAAGGTGATGTTTCAAATCCTTATAGACTCTAAATCTATGATTCTATGCCCAATTTAGATTAAAAATAAACAACAGGCAGAGTCAAGATGGCACCATAGAAGCAGGAGAACTCTGTGGCTCCCACCAAAAACCACCTCAAATGCTATAAAATATAACTCTAAACAAATTTTAGAGCTCCAGAACTCATAAAATGACAGAGAAACAAGGCTCCTGCTGAAGGCAGCCCAGCAGACAGACAGAAAGGGCTCATCACAGAACGCTGGGAGCAGAGTCCAGACCCATGCCATTTTAGCCCCAGGACGTCCAGGAGAAGCCCAGGCTGGAGCTTTCAGGAGAGTGCATCACTGGCAGCTGTTGTGGTTTCCAGAATTACCAAACTATAAGAGACAAGGACAAAGGGAAAAGGTCAGTGGAACTCAGCTAAATTTGGGGGAGAGGGTCTGGCCAACTGCCTCCAGAGCTAGAAGTAGTCTGAACTAGTGGCCCTGCAGCCACCTCCACATGGCTGCTTCAGAGCTCCTGGCATGCAGATTGCAGAGGGGCAAGCAATCATTCAGAGACTAAGTGTTCTTGCCTTGAGCTGCCTGGGTCAGAATTGCAGTCTTGGGTGGTGGTTCTGAGGTACATTTTCAGTGAGCCAAAGCTGGTGGGGGCTGCAGAGACTACGGTCTCCTAATAGTTCCAGCAGCTGTGAAAACCCCAACAATTTGGGACAGAGCTCTCCCCTCTGAAGGCAGAGTTCTACTAAGCCCCAAAGTCAAGAAACTGATTGGCAACATGAGCAGGCAAAGGAAGCAAAGAAAGCTCAGCAATCCAACTTTAGATTCCTTTTTTTGGGACAAAAAGGATCAAAGCATAGAACTGGAGGAAGACAACCCAGTCAGAACTCCCACACCAAAAGCTTCCAAGAAAAATGTAGATTGGTTACAAGCCACAGAGGAGCTTAAGAAGGATTTTGAAAACCAAATAAGAGAAGTGGGGGAAAAATTGGGAAGAGAAATGAGAATGATGCAAGAAAATCATGAAAAGAGAGTCAACAACCTGACTGAAGAAAATAACACCTTAAAGAACAAATTAACTCAAATGACAAAAGAGGCCCAAAAAGCTAATGAGGAGAAGAATACCTTAAAAAGTTGGATTTGCCAGATGAAAAAAGAATCTCAAAAACTTGCTGAAGAGAATAATTCCTTCAGAATTAAAGTGGAGCAAATGGAAGCAAATGACTTTATGAGAAATCAAGATACTATTATATTAAACAGATGCAAATAAATGAAAAAATAGAAGGCAATGTGAAATATCTCATTGAAAAAAAACACTGACCTGTAAAATAGATCCAGGAGAGACAATTTAAAAACTATTGGACTACCTGAAAGCCACGAACAGAAAAACAACCTAGAAATCATTCTTCAAGAAATTCTCAAGGAAAATTGCCCTGATATTTTAGAACAAGAGGGAAAAATAGAATTGAAAGAATTCACCAATCATCACTTGAAAAAGATCTCAAAAAGAAAGCTCTTTGGAATGTTATAGCCAGGTTCCAGAGTCCCCAGATCAAAGAGAAAATACTACAAGCTGCCAAGAAGAAACAATTTGAATACTGTGGAAACACAATCAGGATAACCCAGGATCTAGCAGCTTCTACACTGAGGGATTGAAGGGCCTGGAATATGATATTCTGGAGATCAAGAGAGCTAGGATTAAAACCAAGAATCACCTACCCAGCAAAACTTATTATAATATTTCAGGGGAAAATATGGTCATTCAATGAGGTGGAAGACTTTCAAGCATTCTTGAGAACAAAAACAGAACTGAATAGAAAGTTTGACATTCAAACAGAAGAAGCAGGAGAAGGCAAACATGGAAAAGAAACCACACAGAACTTATCAAAGTTAAACGATTTATATGCCAAACTGGAAAAATGAGAATTGTAACTTATAAAACTTTTTTCAGTTTGACATATATACATACATACACACACACATATGTTTATATAGGAGAGTATATATGCATATGAATACATATGGGAGTATGTGTATATATGTGTACATAGACAGAAGACACTGGATCAATTGAATAGGAACGGATGATATTTTAAAAGGTGAAAAGAGGTAGGAGATAAATAGAATGAGAGGAGACAGAGAGAGACAGAATGGGGTCAATCATTTCATATTGAAGAGGCAAGGGATAACTGTTGCAATGGAGGGGAAGAATAGGAAGGCAAAAAAGGGAATGGTTCAACCTTACTCTCGTTGAATTTGGCTTAGGGAGAGAATGACATATATATATATATGGCATAGGACAAATGTAAAAGTAAAAGTAAAAGTGTCAGGATTCTGAAGAGTTAAACTGAGACTGTTAAGAAATGTTAGAGGCAACAAAACAGATATTTTAAATTGTGTTGAGGAAAAGTGGACGGTAAAAGAGAAAGAGCTTTTGCTTGGGGTGGTTGTGACCATGATGATAACTGATCACTGAATAGGTTAGAAATGATTAACTCTTATTTTATCTCTTTTTCTTCAAAGGAAAATAGTCTTTGGACTGGAATGAATAGAACAAAAAATGACTGATAAGAAAATGAAACATGAGATAAACAGGTGGGTAGTAAGAGCGTATCTAGGTGTCCTTGATGAGCTGAGTTCATCAGATCTAGACAAACTCGGTACTCAACACTAATACTTCAGTTCTTGGGGCCTCCTCATCCTGGAATATACAACCAACCCCATTGTATTCTCAACCTGGAATATCCCTTTGTAAAATGTTCCCTCCTTCCTCCATTGGTAAATATATCCTGCTGCCTCCATTTCATAGAGAGGCCCAAGGGGGCTTTTATTCCTCTCCTAGTCCTCCTCTTGTCTCCCTGACTTTAAAATCATTCTCACATGTGGAGTAGCTTCTTCCCCCATGCCTTTTCAGTTCCTTTCTGTGTATGTATATTTTTCTTCATTAAAAAATAAAACTAATTGAGGGCAAGGACTATCTGTCTTTTTTGCTTGTATTTTTATCCATAGAACTTGGAACAAAGCCCGACATATAGGAAGTATTTGTTTCCTTCCTTCCTATTAATGTACTGAAAGAATTGTGAGTAGGATTAGAGCAGCAATCTTTGAAAGATCATAGTGAAAAAGAATAATGATTTTAAAAACAATTGAAAAAGCAAAGGTATTCCCAATTTGGGGGGGAATAAAGAGCAGAATTCTTAAACTATGCATCTATGAGCCTGATGTCAATTCCTGGCAAACTTCTAGTATCTATTACTAAAAGGATAGTTAATGAAAATATAGAAAAGAAAGTGATAATCACAAAAAAGCCTGGTTTCATCAAGAACAGGTCACACCAGATTAACCTCATTTCTTTTGTAGATAGCATCACTAAACTGATAGATCAAAGATGTTCTGCAAGTATTGTTTACACAGATTTTAACAAAATATTTGCCATTTTCTTTTGTGCCATCATTATGGGAAAGGCAGAAAGATGTGTACAGGATAATACAATTAAGAGGATATAGAAATTGTTGAATGGCCTGACCCAAAGGGTAGATATCAGCTTAGAATGAGGCAACCAATAGAACATCAGTACCATACCCTGTGTAGTTTCACATTTTTATCAATGATTTGACTATAGAAAAAATAGCATATTTATCAAATATGCTCAAGTAACACAGAGGCAGAAGAATAAACAACATATAGAATGAAGAACAAGGATTTTAAAAGATTTTTACAGGTTAGTTTTGAGTGGTATCTAATAAAATAAGATTAAATGAGCATAAATAAAAAGGTGAGTTATAATAAGACAATTCATCTGGGGAAAAAAAGATCTAGGAATTTTATTGGACTGCAAAATCTTTTGTTTTTTCTTTTGGCTTAATCTATGATTTCAACATAGTAGGGATTCACTGGAATGGAAATTCCCTCCACTAATTCAGATCAACAATTTATCTATAACTCATAGGCTTAGAGAGTTTTGTGGCAGCATAAGTGACTTGATCATAGCCCTGCAGTATGTGACAAAGATGAGAGGACATGAATCCAGGTCTTCCTGACTCTATGGCCAGACCTCTATCCAATGTATCATGCTTCCCATAAGTTCAATATGAGTTAACAGTATAATATTTCAGGAAAGAAAGGAAGGAAGGAAGGAAGGAAAGAAGGAAGAAA